>JADHZA010000147.1:0-48755 GCA_018831705.1 Torrubiellomyces zombiae
AATCCCCCCATCCACGCCCTGTGGCCCGGCTTTGCCTAGCGTGCCTTCCTAAGTGCTCGAAGTCAGATCGCGGGTAATGCCTACCTACAAAGGACAGGGGCACGAGCATGTACCAAGCAAGTACCGTTGGTCCTCTGATGCCAAAGCTTTCTGTGAACTACCCGTCTTGGTAGACTGTGCAGTACTTGTCACGCTTGTCTACCGGACTTTGGCGCGTGACCCCGCCAAGGTACGGACCTTTCTTCCCAGGCGCGTCACGTCACGCCAAACCTCGTATGTTCCGAGCCGGAAGTAAGATGAAGTGATATCTGTAACTGTTTGCAAACGACGCCGTGAGCTGACGGCCCTGATGAAACCGTCTCATGTCTTGAGCAACAATAATTTCAGCGCATGTGAACCCCTTTTGTTTGTCTGCTCCTGTTTCCACGCCCACGTCTCTCCTTTCACGAACGCCCTCTGAGTGGTCATCGTGTTGTCCTGCCTTTGCGTCGATGCCACGAGTACACAAGTACGAACAAGCTCTCTCTAAAGGCTGTCCTCGCCAATGCTACTGTTCACGATTGTGGTGGCAGTTTGACCTTCGAACGGTCAATAGCTACGGCACTGAACCATGGCCTCTTCCCACACGCCCACGGTGACGCCCAACCGTCGAGCTATCAGCCTCGAGCCTACCTCGTCGCGCCGCTCTGTTCATACGCCTCTCGACCGTAGCGTCTCCCGCGATCTTCTCAACTCTGTCCGCCGGGGCATCAACGCATCAGGAGGTCGACGGAATAATGCTCCCACTCCTCATGCCAAGGCCGCGCGCAGAGCCCTCGACCAGCGCCGTCAGGCCTTGTTCACGCCCGGCAAGAACCGCCGTCGCAGCCTGAAGGAGCAAAGGGAGACGCCCATGGGCTTCTTGCGCGCGTTAAGCCAAAAGCTTGCCAAAGAGAGTCAGCCTCTCGATTCCTCATCCCCGCTAGAGAGACCCTCGAGCATGGCACCCATTCGTGAGGAGGATGACGATGATGACCTGCTTATCGACCCACCACGATTGTCTCTTCCTATAGATGATGAGGATGAGCCGGATTTGGAACCGCCCCGTTCCTCGGGACTGGAAGAGGAAAACCACACAATGCTCTCTGTAGAGCTTCCCAGAAGAGCGATTAGCGAACAGCCAGACAGACGCTTCACACGAAACAGCTTCGGCAGTGTTGACGACACGGACTTGTTCAACAACAATGACGAGTTTGTGGACTTTAGACGGCAGTCTGATTTCTTCTCTGGACTGCTCGAGAACTCACTAGCGGCACCGGCGTCTGCAGACGGGACGTATCATCGGTAATAGTTGATGAATTCTTGAATACTAAGCCCGCAGCTAACCACCTACGCACAGGATCGATCCTGACCCTGACAGACAGCCCACGATCGGCCGAGAGAGCGACTTTGGCTTTGATGTCCCACCTGGCCTTGATGACCAGACCACCTTCATGTTGTCTGACCCTCACGTAGAGGCAGCCGCTACTTCGCCCTTGGAAGTAGGCTCTGTCACTCCCTTAGCTGCGGATGCAGAGGACGAGTTTGGAGGAGCAATCTCCCTTGAGGATATTGGCAGCGTTGATGACTTGCCAGGTGTAGATGATGACTCTGCAGATGGCTCTCTGCAACACGAAGCCTTGAAGCGACCGAGCTCAGGGCCATCCAAGCGCAAGGGCCGGGTGTCTAAATATGGTCACGAGTATCCTGCTTTACCATCGAGCCTCGTCAAAAGAGTGGCGCAAACGGCGATACAGTCGTCTGGGCTCAGCAATCATCGCCTCTCCAAGGACACTTTGGCTGCTCTGGCGCAAGCCTCAGAATGGTTCTTCGAGCAACTAGGAGACGACCTTGGTGCATTCGCGAGCCATGCCAAGCGGAAAACTATCGAAGAGAGCGACGTCATTACTCTCATGAGAAGGTAGAGTCTTTGCTCAGGGCCTGTATCTTCTGTTTGCATAGCTTCTAATGATGTACAGGCAACGTCAAATTGGATCCGAAGCCACCATGTTCTCCTTGGCCCAAAAACATTTACCAAGGGAACTATTACAAGAGTTGCGAATGCCCGCTCCGCAAGTCAGAAAACGACGACGGCAAGTGCATGCACAAGGCGACACGCCGAGCAAGTGACCTCTCAACGCGTGCAAGCCCATTCAAGCCCGTTCGTTTGTAAGGACAAAATCACAAGTTTTTAGTCGCCTGAATTCGGCGGACTATGTTTGAAGAGGGCTTCTTCAGAACCATATAAAGCATGACTGATGTGGCCGCGGCAAGACCGTACCTGAGAGATTCAGTCAGCTTCTATCACTGAGTTGGCTTTCCAGGGAGATGGACGAGAGATCATACCATGTAAAGATATACTGCGCATGGTTGTTTCGCAGATTCACCTCGGCTGCTCTTCCGAAGGGAATGCCGCGTGCTTCGAAGTCCATCATTTGCATGTACTCAGGCTCTGCAAGGGACATGCGAAGTCAGCGTCGGAGTCAAAGACACTTCTTCGAGTGAAGAGGTGGATTATTTTACATACCCATTGTAACCTCGACCCAGACGGGTTGGCTCCCTGTCAAGGCCGCCATCTGCGCCACGTCAGGAAAATAGAATTCGCCCTTGTCAGGTCGATTTTCCGGAGTGAACATGTTCTTCTTCCACGGCTCCCGTAGCAGTCCTTCTACTGTAACCTGCCCCATGGGCAGCCCGTCCGGACGAGATTTCTGGTCACGATGTTTTTTGCTGATCCAGCCTCGATTGACCAGGACCGTGGAACCCCCCTGACGTTCCAGCGGTGTAACGACCATGTACCCATCTTTTCCATCTCGCATGCGCGGCCCGATAAGCATTTCCTGGTCATGACGGAAACGACCGACGGCGTAAACGCGTCGATAGTCAAACTCGTGAATGACGGCGGGATCGATGTTGGGCGGGAGCGGTAGTGGTTCGCGTATAAGACGGTCCTCGAACTTGGCGATGAGGTCTGATTTCCACCCAAGACGTTGGACTTGCCATGTTCCAAGGGCAAAGGCTGTTACGGGGATGAGCGCTGGCAAGGTGATCGATCGCCGTCGTTAGCAAGGCCGCTCTTACACAGATGTGCCAGTTGCAGAAGGTTCAAGCCTGCACCATCTTACCTAAGAGTATGATGCCGAAACCGTGTTGTCTCCGATTTGCGCGAACGAGTTGCGGCGGAGTGTCGAGGATGGAAACAAAATCCGGATCATCGGCTGGCTGTTTCTCGGACCGGCGGGTCAAGGACGTGATGGAGAATGGCCTTCGCAAGGGGAGTCGTTGGCAGACAATAGGATAAGAAGAAGATTGGGAGGCCTGTTGCAAGGGCTTCGCCCGTAGGCAGCGCATAGAGGATATCCTACTATACATGGCGCATGGCGACTTGGAACACGTTGTGACGCTTCCCAAGCTAGCGAAGCTTCTACCTGCAATATCAAGCATCATAAAGTTGAATTCGGCCCCACTAGGAGACATTCCCGCGGCGCACGGGGGGGATTCTGCCCTCCACCGCCTTCCCCAAACAGCAAGAATGGGGAAAGCTTGACGTATGATGCGACCTGGCAACTTGAAGCTTCGTACTTCTTCTGATTCTAACCCTTTGACACGTAACAATGAGCATGGAACATTTGTGTTAAGCTCTCTGTACCCTGTTTTCCGGCCGTGAACATATTATTTTCCGCACAGACTGATTATCACCGATTGCCTTGATCATACCTAAGAGGGCCTTGCATTCCCCAGAGCTCCCTTCGCAAGCGACTTTGTGCCGTTTATCATGTTCTACGAGGGCTCCCTCCAGGAGGGTATTTCAGCTGCCGTGGGGCAGCAAAAGCTTGTTTTCTGCTTTGTTACCGGCAAGTGCACATCAAACATGTTTTGGATTTGGACTATAAGCTTACCCTACCAGATGGCAATGAGGAGAGTCAGTCTTGGGAGAATGAGTATCTTCATGATTCCTCCGTACGTGGCTCATTACTATTTTACCTATAGCAGCTGGAAGCTCACACTTTTCAAAAGCTCGAGGATGTGATCCAAAAACAAGCCATTGCCCTGCGTCTCGAAGCTGGCTCAGAGGAAGCCGGGTACTTGGCTCAAATATTCCCTCTTCCCAAAACGCCGACCATCGTGATCATGAAACATGGCGAGTTGAAAGAGTACATCGCTTCCGGCACCAGCAAGGAAGAGCTGATCCGTCGTATTCATGGCGCATTCAACGTTGCTTCATCTTCCGCGCCTCCAACCTCACACCAATCTCCGGAAGCAGCTTCTTCCTCTCCGCCTCAAACGTCAGCATCATCATCGGGCACACCCGCTGGGGTCCAAATCTCGGACAGCGTCAGTCGAATTCTCGCCGGCCGTGCTGCCAAACTTGAGGCAGAAAAGAAAGAAGCCGAGCGGAAAGCCAAGGAGGAGCGAGCCAGAGCCAAGGGTAAAGCCAAAGATGAAGCAGACGCCGGAGCAAATACCGCAGGTGCTAGGGCCCACAAGCAAGCAGAGATTCTGAAGAAGAAACGCCAGCAGGAAGCGGAAGAACGTCAACGAATTTTGAGACTTATTCAAGATGACAGGCGAGAGCGGCGACGTCGTGCGGAGGAGCGGGTACAGCAGCGCATCGATCAGCTGATGATTGATGAAGCGAATGATTCTCCCGGTAGCACACCGGAACCACCACTATCATCAACTACACGCATCAGCGAGACGACAGCTCTTCAAATCAGGCTGTTCGATGGGTCCACGCTACGGTCACGGTTCAAAACGGCGTCGTCTGCCAAAGATGTGCGCGCCTGGGTCGACGACAACAGGACAGATGGGAAGGCGCCGTATACATTCAAGCAGCTTCTAACACCTTTGCCTAACAAGGATATCGACGAGACGGAGGAGGGACGAAGTCTTACGGAGCTGGAGCTGGCACCATCGTCAACGCTGATCATGGTCCCAGTGCGGAATTACTCCTCTGCGTATGCAACGCCTTCAGAGGGCGTCGTCGCACAGTTTTTTGCCATGCTTTCAGGATTCTTTACGTGGCTGCTCTCCATGCTTGGATTTGCTGGCAACCGTGGTTCTTCCACCGAGCGCGACGGAAGGGCTGAGCAAGACCAGTCAACATCCTCCTCAACCTCCAACTCCGCACATGTCAAGGCTTCAAGTTCACAAAAACGTCAGAAACGGGATGAGAAATGGCGAGATCAACAGCTTTACAATGGCAATTCGGTGAGTTCGTCCAACAATGCAACAAACAAACAAACATCGAAGCCGGAAGCTGACCCCCTTGCTATCACAGCTGAACTTTGAGCCGAGACCAGATGAAGATGAGAAGTAGCGTTGGCTCAAACCATGTCCGCACGTACTCTAAAATGCGTGGCACAGATCTAATATGTTTGATATACGTGTATGATACAACGACGGCGTTGGGTTCAAGTCGCATTCTTGTGTGCCGTGTCCTAAATCGCGCTCAAGTCCATGTAAACGCCGCTATGCAACCGTCATGCCCTCCCTTAAGCATTTAGTACGGGCTAGCAGCAGCCTGACAGGCCTTCAACTGCTCCAAATACCAGTTGCAAATCTGCATGTTGCCACCATGCTCATCCATGCACTTTGTAAACTGCTGCGTAGCGCCCTGGCAGTTGTTATTCCCCCACTCCTGCTGCTGTTGCTGCTGCTGCGCCTGAACAGGGGCAGCGGCTTCCGGCGCAGACGATCCGCCAGAGAAGAGGCCGCCAATAGCGTGACCGACTGAGGAACCGATAGCGACGCCACTATCCCATCATTAGCTACAATCTCTTCTTCCAGCGTGTACTTTGACGTACGCAGCGGTGCTGGCCATCTGTCCGAACAAGCCGGGCCCTTGGGCCGCGGGAGGTGCTGCCATCTGCTGCTGGGGAGGTGCGGCCATGGTGGTAGCAGGACGAGTCTGCTGCGGCGCGGGCGCCCGAGCGGGGACGGTAGGGCGCGTGGGAGCGCGTCCGGCGGAGCGGTTGCGAGGCATCTTGATGGGGTGTGTTTTGGGGGTTTGAACGGATGAAAGGTTGCGGATTTTGTACGCTCGAACACTGGTAAACTACGAGTAAGAGTTGGAGGTGGACAGCGTGCAGGGTGGGCCAGCGCAGGGGGGGTCTATGTATTTACCGAGGAGCCTGGCCTTGATGGTCAGCCAAGTATGTCACCTTTTACGGGCGCTTTCTGGTCCACGAGAAAGAATGACCTTGTTTGGAGAAAAACTTTTTTAAATTTCTCGATGATGTTTATTGAACTTGCATGCTTAAAAATTGTGATCCCAGATCTCATGTGAGGACAACAGGCCATACTCCATTTCCGGAGACAGTATCAAGCCCCCTGGCGTAATTTACAGCCTGGCTCTTTTTCCATCCTCCTGTTCTATCGAGATGTGGCGAGTCAAGAATCCTATCTGGTTCATCTCACTTGCGGCTATGCTTGTGCTTCTTCGTTTGCTTTTGTTTCTGTTTCTTGCTCTTCCCGGTTCCAGATTGTTGCTCGTCACCTCTGCTCCCAGATTCTAGTCCAGCCGTCGTTGAATCATCTGCAGCTCGCTTCCTGCTCTTACTCTCCTCCGAGACTGACTTGAGAAGAGCCTTGGCGCGCTCCTCGGCAATCTTTTCCGCAAGTTTACCGCTTAGCGCCTTGTTATCAGCCTGTAGAGGAAACGGTTAGCCACAGAGCTTGAGCATTTTACCTTGTTTCCAGCCGCGGACGGAATGCAATGTAGCGTTATATAGGCAGCGCAGTCAAAGAGCGAGGATCGGGTCAGGTTTCACGTACCAGATCGGCCTTGAGAATCCGCGTCGTGGCCTCTTGATTCACTTGCAAGCTCCTCCGGGCCTCTGGTTCCTCTATCGCTTTGATCTTGCCAAAGTACTGTTGCACCCGTTTGAGCTCCGTGTACACGGCATGAGATTGCACATCCGTGCCATGAAGTCGTAGTGTCGCTGGATGGCGTTAGCTATGAGCTTGGCAAGGGTCTTTTCTCCTTGAGGAATGCTGTCGTGATGGACTGATGGACCCGACGTACCGAAGAGCAATGATTCGATGGAGTAGGCTGTTAAAGAAAAGAGCTTCGCTTTGTCCAGCAAAGGTAGTTGAGATGCCTTCTCATCGAGATTGCCGAGGAGTGGCTTGAGGGCGGTTTCTAGGCTGTCAAGTTGTGAGTCCAGCCGGTTTAGATCTGGAGTGATGTCCTTGACGCCCGCCATGGGGAGAATCGATCTCGCATTGAGAGCAGTCGCACTCGAAGCAGATCAAAGCGCCGTGATTTCGTGGCTGTCGTTGAAAACTTATCATGAAGCGCTGTAGTAAAATCGCTGTAGGTACCTACCTACGGATTGCACGCAGTTACCGGGGTGGAAGGACTATCGGGGCACTGACTAAGCTTCATTTTCCAGTACGGAGGAATACCGCACCAACGATCTCCTTGCACGAACGACCTTGATTCTTGGATCTAACCACTAATAAATCTTGTTCGACGTGATTTGACGTATACCGAAATCGAGGCCCTGAAACCATTGTTCATGAAGTTCGTCGAGGGGTTTTCCGCTTGCCGCCCACGAAAGCAACGTTCTGCCCACGCCTTGAAGACTCACACTGAACGGCTGCTGACATTCATGTGGCATTCTTTACCATTGCGACGGACCAAGCGTCGATAGTCCTGCGTACCTTGCCTGCAAGACCAATTTGACCCTATGAACCTGATGCCAAAAGACTCTGAACCTCATCAGCCACATTGTACTCGACAACTTGTTTAAGTGGCTTCGTCAAGAGGCTTGGAAACCATCCTATGCCGATGTTTCTTTAGCTCTCATTCCCAGTTCTTGCCCCAATGAGCAACCTGATGCACGACTCATCTCGTGAACTGGAGAAGAAGTAGAAACCCGACTGACCTATGATCCACATGAAGATGTACATCGCGTACTCCTCCAGAACTGTCTTGTCTCTTTTCTGGCCCTGGCGTCGCTGCGCGTCTTCAAGAATTGCTCGGACCCGCGGTTGACGTAGTTCGACGTAGCTCTTCGAGGCCAGTTTGATAGACTGCTTAAGGCCCAACACATCTGGCTCGTCGAGCCCTGGCTGGTGGTGCGCTTTCAGATGGTGAGCCAGTAAAAGCGTCAGGGCTTCCGCATCCTCCAAAGCCTGAGACGCCCCCTGTCCAGACGTCGAAGGTAGGGCGTGCGCCGCGTCTCCAATAAGGACGACGCCGTCTCGTTCCCAAGTAGGTAGCGGAGGTAACGTCCACACAGGATACACGTTGTGAACGTCCAGCGAGCCCAGGGTTGCCTGCATCACAGGGTCACCCCAGTGTCGATGACGCTCTTGTAGCTGTCGTGTCACGGCATCCATGTCGAGGGTTTGGAGGTTAGGAATGCATCTACACTGTACGTTGACCACCAACATACGCGGTCCCCCGGTTCTGAAGCGCTGATCGGCGAGTCCCGATGAGCGCAGGACGGATCACTGTTGGAGACGAAGTAGCCGAAGAAGCCGTTGCCACCAAGGACGAAATTCATGGAGTTGGGCTGGATATGCGGTTTGACCAGCGCGTAGGGAACAAAGCCGCCCACGCCGCAGAGTCCCCTGTTGTTTAAGACTTGGTCAGCCATGTTGTGGCGATGGGACGTCAAATAGAAGTTGATGTGAAAGGAGAGAAAACGTACTCGTACTGAGGAGGAAAAGGGTCGTCTTTGGATTCCGGGAACAAGGCCCTTTTCGTTAGACTCTTTACACCATCGGCTCCAATCACCAGATCCGCCTCCTCATCTTCTCCCCCGTCGTCGAATCTGACGATGTTCCTACCGTCGGGTCTTGCCACGACCTCACTTACTTTTCTATTCACCACATCTTCGCTCGGGATCCTTGACCTCAAGCACCGCCATACGTCATGGCGACCAATCCCCAACATACTTACGCCGGTCATCTGCGCGAGCAATGTCCCATTCTTGCTCCTCATGTTCATGGCGTGACACATGTGTCCCTCGCGCAACATCTCTCTGAGAAGTGCACCATCGACCCGCGCGAGCACGTTAAATCCATTGCTGCTGATGCCCAGTCCACCGCCAATGCCGAGCGTGGATGGTTGCGTCGAGGAATAGGCCTCGTACATGGTGATGGTGACGGAGGGAGGGAGGCGGGCTCGAAGTTGTAGGTAGACGGTACAACCTGCGATGCCTGCGCCTATGATGGTGATTCTCATGATGGTTTGTAAAGGTTTGTAAATGGAGAGGCGTGTGACTTATTGGTCCGGTGTCTGTATTGGCAGAAGCTACTAATGCTCGACGTGCTTTGGAATGACTGGGAAAGGGAGCGGAATAGCTGTCAAATGAACGTAACTACCTAAGGCCGTACGACCAGCTGAGGACGCTGAAGTGTGGTCGCAATACTGTCCGGTCGCTCAATTGGTAAGCTAGACAAAAAACCCACGGTTGTGCACGCCTCAAAGGTCAGTGCCTTCGGATCATATATGCTGGTAATTGGTAATTACATCTCAATGCTATAAACCTGACTACAAACTTGTATCTATAGCTGGTCACTTTTTTCACTCTGATGGCTGTGCTGCCTGGATTTTCTACCTACTGCATGGCATGCCTTACAGCGTACGAGGCTGCTCGATGACATCCATCTCTCTCAATCTCTCTTCAACCCAATCTTGCCCGTCTTCCTCAAGCCCCACAGCCCGAACAAGGTACAGGCAATCACGAAGCCAAAGAGAACCCAGAAACTGACTCTCATGCCTTGCAGATAGGCCGCCGGCGACTGCTTCCCACCCTCCTTCTGCGTGGCCTGCGTCAAGACTATCTGGATCACCGACAAAGTCATCGCCTGTCCCAGCTGGCCCACAGTATTGAACACGGCACCCGCAAGAGCTTGCGTATCATCGGGAAAGATTTCCGATATGACGATGAGGCCGACAGTAAAAAGGATATCCGTGGAGACGGGGAGAAGAACCTGGGCGAAAAATGCATTCGTCCAGTATGTCCCCCGGGGCTGAATCGTGGCCATGAGGAGAGGAGCGCCGGCACTGAGGAGGAGCGCGGCTGTAACGAGCCAGAGGACCGAGATCCGATGCACGAAAAGGCCGGTCGTGAAGTTGATAGCGACGCCTACGATCAGACTGGGCAGGATGCGGAGGCCGGCTTCGAGCGCCGAGAGATGTTGCGTGTTTTGGAAGCTGGTGATTTCACATGAGTAAGTGCCGACTGTGCCTCGGTCGCATCATGTAGGCTCTGACTTACAATAGACTGCAGCAAAGTTCCATTGCCGCCGTGACGCCAAACGACAGGGCGACGGTGATGCATATGCTGGAAAATGCTGCATTCTTCCAAAATGCGTTGGGAATCAAGGCCGGCCGGCCGCGCTGAACTTGGCGATGACTCCAGAAGATGAAAGCAGGCAACGCGGCTACACCCACACAGAGAATAACGATGCTGTCTGCATCACGGATTTTACTGACATCTGCGCTGATGATGCTGTCGGTCATATGTCAGTTCAGTTCCATCACGGAAGTCGCATGCCTGTAAATAGAAGATCAAACCCAGCACTTACGCGAATAAATAGGAAACAAGGCACATAAAGGTAGTCGCCAGGAGGGCACCAATCCAATCCACTTGGTGCTTGAACTGGTGCCACTTGCTCGTCCACGTACGAGACCTAGACGCTGGCAATGCCCAGATCCCAACTGTAGCCAAGACCAAGGTGATGCCGCCGTAGATATACCATCCTAGTCGCCATCCCGCCCGCTCCTGCAAGAGACCGCCGAGGACGATGCCGAAGGAGTAGCCCAGGGGCTGACTGAGTCCGAGACAGGAAAAACCCACGTTGCGTCCTCGTCCGCGTGGCAGCGTATCGGTGAGGATGCCAACAGAAGAGGCCATGTGCATGGCCTGGCCGATGCCCTGGATGGCCCGCATGGCGACGAGGCCTGGTCCGTTCTTGGCCGAGGCACCGGCCAGCATGAAGGCGCCGTTGAGAAAGCTCCCTGCGAGACTGACGTTTCGAGGCCCCACGCAAACGGCCACGGAACCCGCAAGTAGCAGCGTCGAAGCCGTGGACAGCAGCGAGACGGAGACGGGCCAAAAGGCCAATGACTCAGGTAGCTGTAGACTAGCCGTGATGGCGGGGAGACATACGGCGATGAGGCCGTTGACGGCGCTTGAACTGAAGATGATGCCGGATAGCTGGAAAACCACGGCTACCTTGCGAAGACGGCTGAGCTGGCTGGTCGTGGCAGCGTCATCGTTATTCTGGTTACCGCTTCTGCTGGAAGCGACGCGATTGAGCACGGTGAGGGGAGTGCTGGTTTGGTCCAAGACCGGCAGCGTCGCTTCAGAGGCGACGCTAAACTGAGTTTGTGTGGCCATGATGAATCATGTACGGTTGGTTATTCTTCAGCAAGATGAAGCGTTCTCGTCTGAGCTGGACATTGGTATTTTCGATGGCTAATTTGATGTTGACCCTAAGGGCAAGGTGACGGAAATGGCACGGCTTGATTTGAACTCTTGCTCCCAAGAAATATCGCAGCCATATTCTAGCCGGTCATGAATCATAAGATGTATGATACAGAAGAAGTGGTCGAATCGCGAATGTCCATGGAAGTCCGGGTCCAGCCTGGAGCCGTCGTCATGCTTATTATACACCTCCGACAACGGGGCCACTGGGGCTTCCACAAAGACCCACTCCCTCGGCGCCTCGGGGCCCCCAGCTTAGTATCCATCTGGTTGCGGCTCTTCCCACACCGTCGCGATTGAATACCTGTTCGAGCAAGTTCGATATCGTCTCTCATTTCCGATCCATGAGGCAGATGTTCAGGGTTCAGTCGCTGACACTATTTGAGGAAGAAAATTTCTGCTCTTCAATCTCTATCCAGACGATAGCCCACTTTCTTGAGCCTGCGTCGAATGCAGCCTTCGTCGATGCCCGCCCAGTACAAGGTCCGGGCAATGGGTGCATGGCTCATTTGTCGATGAGCTTTGGACACTGTTATGAATTCGATGAGTTCTTTCGTCTGGGCTTCCGTCATAAGAACAGGTCGGCCGGATCTGGGTTTTGGGTCCGTCGGGTGCCGCAAGGCATATCGAACTTGCTGCTCGCTGCAGCCAATCGAGGCAGAGATTTTGGCGTATGTAAACCCTGCATTCCGCAGGGTGACGATTCGGATTCTTTGATCGCGTGAGAGATCGGCTCTTTTCTATCGCGTCGTTTTCGACAAGAGGTAAATGAATTGCGAGAATGGAAGCACAAGAAGACGACGAAGCGATAGAGCACATCCGCGCCATCCCTTACAGGTAATACGTACGTAGGGGGCCGCCGTTACATCGATTGTACCGGTAAGGCGCCTGTAGCACGGGGGCGAATCAGAGGCATTATGGTAAGCAACTGGTGGGCCCCTTTGTTCGGAACTCGCTGCTACTCTGCACGTGATGCCAAATTTCACCCGAAAGCCTTTCTCATCATCGTCGACCCAATCTAGTTCGCCACGTTCGATGGCAAGGCATGGAATCGAAGGGACCTCATCCATAACATATAGCCTCCCGACCCGATCGCATACTCTTGCAGCTTGGTCGCCACACCACACTCCCTCCTTTCGCAGCATCGAAAACCTATAACCTACGACAACATTCAACGTGGCTTGTCTATTGCACCCGCGGTTATCCGCAAGAATATCTCCGCGACACACACCATGCAGCCTAGGTAGCATTTGTCCCGGCCGGGTGGCCAGGCATTCCTACGGCTCCGTCGCGACCACCCAAGCAGGGCGCAGACCACGGGAAACCAATCTTCCCAGCCAGACAATGAGCTCTTCTCAACGACCATGGACTCGCCCACCCAGTGCCGACCCGCCAGTGACAAAGTCTCAACCAGGACCTCATTTCTCGATACCCTCGATACTACTGCCCAAAGCAGCCGCCAAGTCCCCTACCGTTCATAAAATCCATATCCTCGGAGAAGATGAGAGATCCAAGTTCATCGCCCACGCCCTTTCCAGCGTCTACGATTCTGTGGAGATGTTGGGTTGGCGAAAAACTGCATCCGCCAAATATCGCAATGTCCAGAAGTCTCGTCGCAAATCTCTAGTCGAACCGAATCAGGCTCTTCCCCAATTGAGTGCTCAAGCTGATGGCTCTCACATCGACAATCTCTTGATCACCGGTCAAGGGCACGAAGCCGTACAAGCACTCGACTCCGTCAAACACCGAATCGATGGGGACACCACCGTCTGCCTAATGAGCGATGGTCTAGGCGTCCTGGAAGATGTGAGGAAGAAGATATTCGAGGGGACGGACTCGGAGCCCACCTTATACCTCGGCCACATGAGTCATCGCTTGGTTTTCAATCGCACGTACGACTCCGTGCGGGAGCTCAAGCAGGGCCAAACGAGACTGACTCTGGCTCCTGGACCTCGACTTCGCGTCAAGGACATCCACAAGACAGAGACTCGACCCAATTTTGTCCAAGCCCTTGAGGAGGCCAAGGATCTCAGTTCTGCCGTCACTCCGTTCGATCAATGGCTGAAGTTCAAACTTCCCTCCGTCATCTTCGACTCCGTTGTAGAGCCTGTCTGCGTGCTTTTGGAGATGCCATACCAAGGGCTTCTCCAAAACCCAGCCGCTCAGCGCATGATACACAGCTCACTCGAAGAGATCATTGCCGTCTTGGAAAACCTACCTGAGGTGGAAGGCTCCTCCGTCATTCGCGATTACGTCCACAGCAAGGCCATCAGGAGACTTCTCTACGGACGCATCGCCGCCAAGCGATCGCAGCCCAGCCAACTGATGAGACAAATCGATCATGGCCTGCCTACAAACGTCGATTACCTGAACGGCTTCTTTGCTCGCCGAGCGCAACAGCTGGGGCTGAACATTCCTATCAATCGCATGATGCGGGACATGATCAAGGCAAAACATTCGCAGGCGATTGAGAGGCTAAACTCGTTCATACCTGTCGAGGAGACTTCGATCCCCAGCGAGGAAGACTTCCGCTATCGCACGCTGCCAAGATAGGGAGGCTTGTACACTAGCATTGAGAACTCTCATGGATTTGGTCGCGCGCATGAGTTGATACATAGCATGGAGTAAACTTGGTTTATGATTTTGGCTTTCTATTTAGCATGTCTGAGACATCTTTCGTGCATTAAACTTCTTATATTAGTCCTTTTTAAAATATAGCTCTCTCATACACACCAGTCGAACCTTCGAACTGTATAATCAATCATATAGATCATTCCCACAAGCTTCCTTTTTCGGCACATGTCGTTTCGCAGGCGTTGACCGCGGAAACGCTACCCATACATCAGGGCCCACGTGATGTGACGATGTTGCCCCTCCATCCATCCATCCCGCTTCGATCTTGAACCAGGAACGGGTGCAGACGCTGTCATCTTCAACAAACAGCATTTACCGAACAGAACATGGATGACTCAGATCTCGAGCAGGTACAAACTTCCATTGCGATCCGGAACAACACAGGACATAGAAGCATACCCTGCTGACAACACCAGATTCGCAAAGCTCGTCTGGAGCAGCTGAAATCCCAGTCCAACCAATCCTCCAACGAACCAGACCAACAAAAGCAGTACGAGATTCGCTCAGATATCTATTCACACAGTTAGAATTGTTCAGAACCTTACCATGATTCAGAAAGCAGGACGAATCACGCCAACATATCCTCGCGCAAATCCTCCACCCCGAGGCGGCCGACCGGCTGAATCGCATCCGCCTTGTCAAGGAGCAGCGTGCGACGGACGTGGAGAACAGGCTGATCACACTGGCGCAGACGGGGCAGTTGCGGGCCAAGGTCACCGAGGCGCAGTTGAAAGATCTGCTGAATGCGGTGGCGGACAACAAGGAGGAGGAGAAGATTGTGGTGAGTCGGAAGAAGGGGTGGGATGATGACGACGATTTGTTGGATCTGTGAAGATTGGTGATGGGTGTAAGGAACAGCATGCCTGGTCAAGGATGGGGGGGTTGCATAATGACATTTGGTGGGAGTTTGTCGGGCCTGGGTCGTTGAGCGAGGTCGCGGATATCACGACGCTTATGGTATGGACATGCATGGCTTTATGAGGAAAAAGGGGAACATTTTCTGTCACGAAGAGGGATGTATTACATCTCCCTCAGCCGTTTCTTCTCCTCCTTTGCTGCCTTTCGGATTGCTCTCAGATCTGGCGGCTGTTCGATGCCCAACTCCTTTCTCAGGTCATCCACGTCCCTCTCGAGCTCTTCCTCCCAAAACACGTTGATCAGGTCCCGACTCGTCAACCCATTTTTCAGTGCCCAGGGGAGATAGACATTCCAGAATCGCCCTCTCTCCTCTCTTGACAGCGTTGCCGCTGCAAAGGTACTTAGCCCCGGCATCGGCAACAACGTGTTTGCAAACTCAAACGCCTTGAGAGCCACCTCGCCCTCGCGCACAATAGGCAAGCCCGTGATGGCGTGGGAAAAGTCATGACACTCGCGATAGCGTTGCATGACGTACGCGCACTCCTCGTCATCTATGTATCGCACGGCATCGCGAGTATCGGGTGTCACGCCCTCACGGTCGAGCCACGATACGTAGGCGCGGCCTACGCTGTTTTCGGGAAGGGAGCGCAGATACGACATGGACAGAGTCTTGGAGTTGATGCGCGGACGAAGGCGGAGGATACGGCGGCCGGTCGGGTTGGCAAGCATGGCGTCGCGAAGACGGTAGATGAAGTAGGGCGTCGCTGTGGCCTCCCCGACGGTCGCGATGAGGTCTGTTTGTAACATGTGAGTTAGTGACAGGGCACAAAGAGCTCTTGAGCAAGCGTACCGGCGCGGTAAGGGTTAACGAGGGCCATGAGGCTTGAGCCTATGGCCATGCTGACACGCTCTGTCTTGGTCAGAGGTACGTGGCCCTCATAGTTGGGCGGAGGACGACTGAGGACGGAAAAGTGCCGAGGTGAAGATTGCAACGAGACGACGCAGGCGGCGCAGAGAAAGGGGCGTGGTCGACGCCGTAGGCAAAGGGAGACGCTCGCCGTGGGTTTCATATTGTATGAAGATGGCTGTTGAAGCTCGAGCTACCCGAGGGCCCGATTAGTGAATGGGATTGCTAGCATTCAGTCATTGAAGCTTGCCGAGTCGCAATCGTTAGCAGGTTTGAGCTTATCTGGGGACGCTGCAGGGCACGATGATGCGAAATTGAGTGGGGCCACAGGCGGCGGAAATCATTCCACTCTCTTAGTACAAGTCTGGTAGTACTATATGATTCATTCTTTGTTAATACACACCAACCTCGAATCCTTTTTTGTCCCTTGGTTCCTTTCTTTCCAACTACGCCATCGCATAACCTCGATCAATCCGCATACCCATTCAGTGATGGATTGATTGCGGTAGTGTGCCTGTTTCACGCACCAGGCAGGCAGTCTGCAGACTGCTGCTGCAGCCAAGTTCCCTCTCCGTCATCCGCCTTGTGGCTATGCCTGGGCCGCCTGTTCGTACACGGCCTTCTCCAACTCCTCAAACAGCCTGCCTGCTGCGCCATCACTATTGGGGAGCGCGTTAATCGTCAAGACGGCCGCGATGCCCGTATGCGGGTCAATCCACTGTCATGGGAGATGAAGCATCAGAGATCAAAAGCTCGCCACGAGATGCAGCGCCAAGTTTTGAACTTACCCATCGACTGTTCAGAGCACCGTACCATGTGAGGGATCCTTTGTTACGTCGTTGAGGCACATCCTCCAGATTGATGAGCCCGCCGAGACCGTGATCAATGGCAAAAGCTCGATCCGAGTTGGGCCCGTAGGCGAGGTGCATGGACGTCCGGTACGCTTCACTCACCAGCATGGCCCGCTGCGTGCCATCCAGCTGCGGCGTGAACATTTCCTTTACCATGTCCCGGCAGAGGAGACGACCGCTGAGCAGGCCATGGAGGAACCGGCCATAGTCAGACGCCGTTGTGAAGAGACCGGCGCCTCCGCTCTCCATTTCGGGCCTCACGGCCGTCTCGAGCCCATATTCCAGGAGCCAGGGACCGTCGCGGATGCAAAAGGTCATGGTCCGGGACGCTACGTGGGGGAGGTCCGGGGGCCAGAAGGCAGAGTCGAGCATGGACAGAGGCTGGAAGACGTGCTCGAGCATGTAGGCTCCCAGGGTCTGGCCGGTTACGGCCTCAAGGACGATGCCGGCCCAGTCGATGCCGGTACCGCAGGTCCACCCTCTGGCAGGCGGAAAGATGAGTGGCGTCGTTATGGTCTCAAAATCGTCAGCCCAAAGGAGAACATGACGTCCCACGGAGCGGGACCACATGCTGGTGGCAAGGTCGATGCCGTCGTATGCAAAGCCTGAGGTATGGGTAAGAAGCATGCTGACATTACCAATATACGTAGATCAGCCGGGGGCGCGCCACTAGGGTCACGGGAAGTCGGGGCAGCACGTACCGCAGGGTGATGGGCTGTCTGTTCTTCTCCAGCACCGGCTCCTGGTGTTCTGTGAAGCCGCCGAGAATCTGCATGTGGTTGAGGGGCGGCACAATGGGGCGGACATCCTGATCCAGCCCAATGAGGCCCTCCTCAACGATCTGAAGTACACAGGTCACGGTGATGAGTTGGGTCATGTTGGCGACGCAAGCCACCGTATTGTCGGTATAAGGCTGAGAGCCGACATCCTGATCGAAGCGGCCAGCGGAGCCCTTGTAGAGCGTGCCTGTGAAGGGAACAACAGGTCATTCCATGGTGAACAAAAAAAAAAGGGCCATGCCGGAGAGGAAGGGTTGACTCAGTCAGGGCAGCGAGTGACACGGCAGAGGCGAGATGTTGGAGGGGGTTTTAAAGAGAGGGAAACAGAAAGTAAGACGGGGTTTCTCACCATGGCCGTCGACGAGGACGAAGGCGGCTCCGAGCACCTTTTGGTCTGTCACTTCATCGGGGGCGGCGACGAAGTCGTGGATGATGGCCTCGAGCTTCTCCATGGTCTGTCTCTTTGGTCTCTTTGGATTAAACGTCTACTCTGACGGGAACGGGAGGCAAGCACAGAGGAGCGAGTGCCAAGCAGCCATTTAATAGGGAATTTGCCAGCGCAGCCCTCTCTCTCCTCTCTCTCGCGCGCTCACTCCGCGATCCCTGGCGGAGGGCCAATGACAATGCGGCTGAACGCCCAGATGTTTGGTCCCGAAGGCATGCCCTCATGCTTTGACCAGCAGACAGGCATCCGGATGGCCTTGGACAGCAGGAAACAACGGGGCCAGCAAACAAGCGGCAGAAACGGTCAAGGTCGAGCATATCTCTGGTCATCTTATGCATGTTTTGGAAAAGGTTCACGTAAGTCTGCCTCTTGTCCCCACACACCTCTCGCTCTCTCTCCTCTCTCCTGCGCTCTTTCCTGCTCTCACTACGGAGTACTAATTCCCTCTTTCACGCCCTCGGTCTTTCTGTCTCTCTCTTTTTTTAGGCCCTGCCCTGCCCCTACCCTGCCCTGCCCCTTTGGCGGCCGCCGCCCGTCATCTTACATGCTACTTCCTCCGTAATACTACTCGGCCTTGTCCCTCCATCTCTCCAGTCTCTCACTCTCTCTGTTCCCCCCTCTTTACCCGCACACGGACGCCCAACACAGACACAGACACAGACACACACCACCCGTACGCACATGCTGTACGCCCATCCATGACCGCCCGAGCTCCTCACGCACGCACGCCCGCCCGCCCGCACGTACGCACACCTCTTGATTTGTTTGCCCCCGTCATACACGACGTACATACGTACATACGTACAGAGCGTCTAGGCCATGGCGATCTTGTCGCTCCCGAATCCATCGACGACGACATACCCCCCTCCCTCTCGCCGCTCCATGAGACATGCAGCCGCCACTGTGATGAGCAGCCACGCACGCATGTAACGCAATCATCCTCCTGCTTCCGTCCATGGCCGCAGCAATCACAGACTACAAGTACATACAGATAATACTGGTACATACAAGTATATGTACTCGTCCGCATCGTCCACAACCCTGCTCCTGTGACGTCGAGACGGCAAACAAGGGGCCATCGGCTCACGGTCCTCCGCGTCGATCACCCAAGCCCGTCAGTCCTCGTGCTCCTTGATTTGGCATCCATCCGCCCGTGAGCCATGGAAGAAGCCGTTGACCGTCTGATGGAATGGGCTCGGGAAAAGGGCATCCTTCTCGACGGCATCGAGGCCAAGGCGCTGCCCGGTCGAGGAATCGGCATCGTAGCCACCCGCCCTCTGCAGGTGAGTTGCTTGCCTGCTTGCTTGTCCCGGATTATTGGAAACGAATTCCATCCATCCGTCAGACTCACCCACTCACTCACCCGTCCACCGTCTCCCTCAAGCAGGCCAGGCAAGCCGTCCTCACCGTTCCATCACCCCTCCTCCGCACAGTCGGCACCAAGACGCCCAGGTCTCTCCTGCGGTCTCTCAAGGGCGCCTCCGTGCACGCCATGCTCGCCGCCGCCCTCTGCCTCGACACGGATGCAGACTTTGACCCCTGGCGCGCCGTCCTGCCCTCGGCGGGCGACTTGACGGCCTGCATGCCGCTCAGCTGGCCCGACGAGCTGCAGCGCCTCCTGCCTGCCAAAGCCGCCGCCCTCCTGGCCGCCCAACGCAACAAGTTCGCCAAAGACTGGGCTCGCGTCTCCCGTGTCTACGGTCCCTCGACGGCGCCACGTGGAAGAGGCGGCGGCACAATCACCCACGATGACTTCCTCGTCGCCTGGTACCTCATCAACAGCCGCACCTTCTACCACGTTACCCGCGCCACCGCTGCCACCCTCCGCAAGGAGGACCACATGGCCCTCGTCCCCATTGCCGACCTCTTCAACCACCACCCGGACGGCTGCCAGGTCGCCTTTGATGCGGCCGACTTCACAATCACCACCACCCGTCCCCACCAACCGGGTGACGAGCTCTTTGTCCGCTATGGTTCGCACTCCAACGACCTGCTCCTAGTCGAGTACGGTTTCACCTTGTCACCTTGCATCCGCGCCCCGGACGGCCACCCCTGGGACAGCTTCCTCCTCGACCCCTACATGTGCCCCCACTTTACCCAAGAGCAGCGCCAACGCCTGCAAGATTCCGGCTTCTGGGCCCAGTACGTTCTTGACGCGGACGGGCCGTGCTATCGTACCGAGACCGCCCTGCGAATCCTCTGCCTATCCGAGAGGCAATGGCGCGCTGTGGTCGATGGCGTCAGGGCCGAGGACCGCGATGAGGACGCTGCCAAGGACGAGTTGCTCAAGGTCCTGCGTAGAGCCGAGAAGGATGTCAAGTCCAAATTGGTCGAGTTGGACAGGACGACAGCAGGGGAGGAGAGCATGCGGCTAAGCCTGAGGACCCGCTGGTTGCAGATTAAGGAACTGGTCCTAAGCTCTGTAGATAGTCGGGAATAGACACATGTCCCAAAAGTCAACTTGTAAAAAAAAGTAATCCGTTCGTCATTCATCTACTATTTCTTTTCTTTCCCGCATGTACATGCCATGCTCACGTATGTCCTATATCCTCGAGCATGCTCATTCAACTTGCCCCTCCGTTTTTCCTCTCATCTCATCAATCCGCATGGTCATCTATGAACTGATGCTTACGAACGTACAGGGCGGAAAGAGCCCCAAACGAGAAAGAGAAGAAAGAAAAGCAACCTTTGATTAGACCCGCACTCATTCCAACGCTTCTCGCGGGTGCGCCCAGCTCGTGACGAGCAAAGGAAAAAAAAAAGCAGACCAGGACCTCTTCTATAATACACTCTCGACACAGTTCCCTCCCAACACATACACGAGGGGGGGACCGACTGATACAGCGAGCATTTCCCATCGACGATGCTATGCTCTTCTTCAACCGTTTTACATCCAGAGCCTTCCGAGTCTAAAGTCAGATGGCTTGGTGAGTGGAAGCAGCCCTGAGGCTTTCGGTTCGACGGCATTCTACTCCGGCCGTGGCCGCTTCGCCCCATGCGGGTTGCCCCAGTCTCCACCGCCGCCGCCGGCTCCGCCGTTACCGCCGCCTTGGTTCTGGCCAAAGTTGAAGTTGCCGAAGTTGGGAGCCATGCCTTGAAATCCTGTGCTCGTTGCGTTAGTGGTGTCCTTGCTTCTTGCGAAGGGGGAGGACAAAGCCGCGAGCTCACCTGGCATGCCACCGCCCATGCCGCCCATGCCCATCATGCCCATGGCTCCCATGTTGCCCATGTTGCCCATGTTGCCCATGCCGCCCATACCGCCCATACCCCCAGGCATGCCCATGCCCATGCCGCCCATGGGATTCATCCCCATCATGTTGCCTCCGCGGCCGCCTCGCATGCCGCCCATCCCACCTCGCATGCCTTGGCCCATCATGCCTCCGCGGTTGAAGTTGAAGTTCCCTCCGCCCATGGGCCCGTTGAAACCTCCGCCACCCATGTTGCCGCCGTTGTTGAAGCCGCCCATGTTGTTGTTATTGCTGAAGTTGCGGTTCTGCCCGTAGTTGTTTTGGTTCATGTTGCCGCGATGAGGTCCAAAACCGCCACGGCCGCGGAAGCCGCCGCCTCCAAAGTTGCCCCTATCATTGTACTGTCCGGATGAAGATCCTCTAGGCTGCTCCTTTCCGCGCGTTGGGGCATCCTTCGGTAAGGTCTTGAAAGGGTTGATCGCTGCGTTCCAGAACGACGTCGTCATCTTCTTTTGGCTCGGTTGGCCCGACTCCCTCGCTGTTTCATCCACGTAACGTTTTGCAGCAGTCGCGGCCTGGAGCGTGGAGAATTCGATGAATGCTTGACTAATATTTATGGTCAGTGGCTCGCGCAGCTCTCGTGTTGTACGTGTTGTCAGAACATACCCTTTGCTCTTGCCGTTAACCTTGTGCTCGCTGAACGTCAGCTCCCTGACTTCACTCTCACATTGCGCACTTTGAAGCCATCCGCGGACGTCGTCATCTGTGGTCCACCAGCTCATCTCCGAGATCATGACAGCGGTAGTAGCTCCAGGGTCGACAGGACGGCCATCGTCGTCAAGTTTTCTTTTTGTGCCGTGGGGAGACGCCGAGTCGTCGGTCCCATCGACTTGACCACTTGTTTTCTGGTCGCCATCTTGGCCATCCGCTTCACCATTTCCCTCCTCGGCGTCTCGCGTATGTGATTCCCGGTCGTGGTGTTCGTTGTTTTGTGGATTTTTGTCTTGCTGCTCGTTGTTCGTGTCGCCATAAAAGTCAATCTCATAATCGGCTTCTTCAGACATCTTGACTCGCGATCTGCGGCAAGTCTATGTTTGCCCAGGTAACGGAGGAATGTGCGACGAGAAGACCGATTGAAAATTGTGGTATTGATTCCTCGAGATACAGCAAAAGCCCTTCTCCGTCGTCCTTCAGGACTCAGCATCAGTAACTGAGGTTCCAAAAGCTTCCGTGGAGCACCATCGCGATGGTGACCAGTACAGGGAAATGAACGCGGGACAAGAGAGTTGATCAGAAAATACTTTCGTATACGTACATGGAGATGGGGAATAGGGACGAAAATGAAGATCAGGGGACCAGGCCTAGCCAGGAGACGAAGCTCTGTGCTTGCAAACTCCCTTTGCTTCTCGAGCTCAGTCGTCGAGGACCTTTGCAACCAAGACGGAAACAGTTATGCACACTCAAGACGAGTGGCAATTTGGTAAACCACAAACAACAGCCGATGCTGAAAGGAGCTTTGATTCAACAGACTCTCGTTATAGACAGCTGCCGCAAACCCAGAGCTATCCCTCGGTGGTGGATTGACGGTCCACCGACCAACGTGCAGCTTATGGTGGACACACTCGAGCTTGAGAAACTGATGGCCAAGAAATCAAAGAGCGAATGAAAAACGGAAGTGTAGAGAATGTTGACTCAATCGTCAGGAATCAAGTTTCGCCGGTTCGTATCTCTGGCCGTGAGCACGAACGTGGAGTGACAGGCGATTGCGAGTGTAGCTGAGGTGCGACGTGAACGGCACCGGCTCGAGGAAGGCCCAGCACTGGTCTACGGAACAACATTGTCCCGCACTCTCTGGCCTATTGACTAGCGGCATAGGCGGCACGAGCGGATCCTGGCCGCCGCATTCATCACAACCATGGAACCTCAAACAAAGAATTTGTACAGACTGCACAACATGGCACAACCGAAATTAAGAACGAGACTTCATAGTCAACGATGCGCTACTATTTCCAATCCCTTTCGTGATAATTCGACACTCACGCTCTGAAGAATACCACATGGGGCTCGTGCTTGTTTACCCTACACAAGTGCTTGTTCGAACAATCGCCTCATCTTAATACTTTGCCTGATAATACAGATCCGAGTCTGAGCGAAGTTGAGAATCCACGCTTCTCCCCATCGGTAGATCGCTTTCGTCATCGCTCGCTTCGTTGTACGCATGTATCGAGCACGTCCCGCGGGCCATGCTGTATCCGTTCCAAGCAGATGCTACGCAGGGTTCAGCAGTTGAACTTGGCTCACACTCCTCCAATAAGAAGCACAGGGGAAGTCACTCACCGACCATGACTGGCGCACTGGGGTGCCAGCTGGCATCGCGCACGCACGTTTCCCACCCTCCCGGCTCCTCAAAGTACAGGCGCGTGTGTCCGTCCATTTTCCGCGTTCCCGTCGTCGCCTGCTTCACATCTATGATCCCTGCCACAGTAGCATCCAGGTTGTAAATGTAAACTTTGCCATCGGCGCTTCCCGAGTATACATAGCGAGAGTTAGTTGAGAAAGGGGGGGAGAAGTGACAGCGAATCAAAGTCCGGAGCACTTTGTGCCCTCTGAATGTCACAAGGGAATTGTCGTTAGGATGCACGTCCCAGTCCTGCTCGTCGTACTCTTCCCGTCTGTAGTCGAAGCCGCTGGAGAATCTACGTCGCACGTAGACGTGCTGTCGAAATCGGTCGGTGGACATGGCCATTCGGAGATCCCATAGCTTCATGCTCTGGTCTTTGCCGTTGCTCAGTATGTAGCGGCCGTCGCCTTTGCTGTCGATGTACGTCAGGCCTTCAATGTGGCCGACGAATGCGGCTGCTTCTCGCCCGTCGCCCATGCTCCTCCTGTCCCACACTCGGATGGTTGCATCGTCCGAACCGGAATACAGGATGTGGGGAGACGACTTGTCAGCAAAGCACACAGCGTTGACGTCGTCGTCGTGGCCTTGGATGCGATGAAGAACCCTTTTGGATTCTATATCGAACACGATCAATGTGTTTGCGCTGGTGCCTGCGACAAGCTCCCGCCCGTCTCCCGAGAACCTGATGGACCATATCCCAAGATGGGCACGGTTGTTCCAGCCCCAGAAACTCTCTCCCACTTCGTCTTCTTGGCCGTCAAGTTGCAAGGCATACGGTTCGCCAGTATCCTTGGGGTTCGTCGGGGCCATGGAAACCAGGCTGTTGATAGATGTATAGGCCAGCCAGCGGTTGTCTGGACTCAGTGAGGCATCCGTCAAGGTCCACTGGCCCATTGGATAGCTGACGGTCTTGTAATGCTTCCAGTCGTACGGGTTCGATGTGTCGTACATTCGCACCTTGAAGTCTTGGCAGCACGAGAAGAAAAAGTTGCCGTCATCCGAGAACTGTCCCGAGTAGATAGGATCGTCATAGTGTATGATCTGTTCCGCCTTGGTGCCCGGGATCATGGACTACACCAACGATTAGGCTACACATTTCCTTGATTGGGCCAATCCATGGTGCGTCAAGGCTCACCTGCTTTAGGAGATGCAAGTTCTTCTTTCTCTCTCTCAGACTCCCTATTCCCAATTCACGCTCCAGCAATCGCCGAGCCGTCGTCATTCTAGCGTGCGAGCAGTCATCATTGTTGGCACCAAATACTCCCGTCTGCATCAGCTTTCTCCCTTCCTCGCTGGGGACTTTGGGGAAGCGATCGGGGTCTTTTGGATCCAGCCTGCGGCGCAAAATCCAGTTGTGAAATCCTCCCGTTAGCCCGGCATCGTTGCCAAGAAGAGCACTATGCAAGTGTGAACTGCGGAAGAGTGCCATAATTTGTTGCCGCGATAAAAGTCTAGACCCGTTATCAGCTACAAGGGCGGATCAGCATTCACCGTGAGCTAATTTATCCTCGTCATTCATCATGACCAGACACCGGATAGGACCACTCACGACCAAATAAATCCATGAGATCCTGAACCGCATCTTGATCAAGATCCTCGGCGTCTGCATCGTCATCTTCATCGTCATCTTCATCGTCATCCTCATCGTCGAGGAGGAGGTTGAGCTCGAGGTAGGGCTGAAAGTCTTTGCGACTCAAGTTAGTGGTTGTCGGGGTCCCCAGGTTCAGGATTGTGTGGCACAAAGTAATATTTACGCACCATCGTCATCGGCGAAAGGGTCATCGGGGAAAGGGTCATCGTCGTCATCCTCTAGGAGGTCATCATCGTAGATTTCGTCGCCATCGTCATCCTCCTCCGCTTCATTCTCATAATCTAGATCGTTATCTTCGTCCTCGGACCCTTGACCCAGGTCTTGATGAACTTGATCATTATCCCCAGTAGTCTGGCCATTATTTGGAGGCCCGAGCTCGGCATGCCCGGATCCCTCGGGAGAAGCCATGACAGAGCGGATTACGATATAACTGCAAGAGTCAAGTGTTTGGCGGGGCGAAGATGATGTTTAGCCTGCGTAGATGAATTGCTGATCTAATATGGCTGATGACGAGAAGCCGGATCAAGTGGCGAATTCATGAAAGTGACATCTAAGCAAATGGCAGTGAAGATGGATGTATATAGCACCGATAGATCGAGAAATATGGCCCTGGACGTCAAGGTTGCGGTGTTTAGACTTTGGGGGGGTGCAGATGACAACGGATGACACCCACACACACAAAGCTGAGCTCCTAATGACTGGTGGGAGATTGTGACGACATGTATGTATGTCGCAGCGCAGAAGGCAGTATGGCTGGCTATCGAGCATCGCAACCAACGAATGGTGGCGGACATGTGGCGGAGAGTGTGTGTTTCCACCCAGGCCGCCCCCGGCCTATTGGGTGATTAAGCTGCTGCTGGGCATTATGTACATACATTACCCACCCACCACCACTACCACACAGCCCATCGCCACCAAACAGGCCTGGCTGGCATAACCGGAGAACTGGCTGGAGGCCACCGGCATTTGCTCGCCGGGACATATCTGTATCACTTGCAAGCAAATGCAATGCCGAGCTATTGATAACAATACATACAGGCAGACGAAAGAAACCCATACAAGTGATTATTACGTAGAAGTACGTATGCACGAATTGAGATCATCTCCTCGATGGTCGTACCCGATTGGGCATCGTAACTGTAGTAGTTGGTAGTCGCTGAGAAGAGCCAACCGAAACCTGGCCGTTCCATAATTAGCACGATTTCCCTCTGCCTCGGGTTAGCAGAGTCAACGTTACCAGATCAACAGATCGCGCTGAAGAAACGAACTAGAATCATTCAAATTATTGACCTCTGTAGCCCTGTAGACAGTGCAAATAAAGCTGCTATAAGACGTGCCGAGCCCAGCATGCGAGGTCCCCGAGACGTCACCGCGGATTCTACATGCACCATACAAAGGAGACCTGGCAAGACCAGACCCCTAGAAAGTCTGAAAATTTATAAGCTCCAACAGTAACCATGGGATACTTGATGCTTAACCAAGGAGATAACGAAGTTGAGCTATCTCAAGGTCTTAGGCCTGTTTCGGGGATTACTACTAGTCGCCAATTAAGGGGCGACGCCCCTTAATTGGCTTAGCTAACGGGTGGTATTTTGAGCGATACGTAACCTTGCCAGAAACATCACCCTTCAGCCTCGATTTCCATCTATCTCGTACGCTTTTGTCGTTTCAACCTGCCTTGACAACGTTGTGTTTTTTCCCTTTCTTACGACTGTCTCTCTGACACTATTGCCTGCGCTCCGTTGTCCGTGTCTTTGCTGCATTGGACCTGCGTAGCGTGTTTCAACCTGTCGAACGAACTTTCACGACCGCCATCCCGTCGTCCATCTACCACGACTGCGCGAGCCGGCGAGTCGTTGCCCTTGGAAAATACCGACACGAGTGCCATTCGCCCCCATCGTGGGATCTCTAGCCTTCTCGCGATACTAGTCGAGGACGACCCGTTCATTAGATTCGACCACCGGCTGTCCCGCCTCGTCGATCTGTCCATGTTGCTGCTCTAGCAAGGACGCTGTACAAAAGCTCTTCATCATGAGGCTCCGAAACAAAGGCTCATCGCTCTTTTTACTTCTGCTACCGTCACTGGCGGCTTCGCTCACGCCGCCGGGGGCTGCAGGCTCCTCGCGCGAGGGAGGCAGGCCACGAAGGGACGATGACGCATTATCTCTCGACTCGACCAAGGACACGGACGACAAAAGGGCCCAGATTGGCGCACAAGCGCGGCATGGCGTACCGACAAAAGATGCCCCCGTGGACGGGAAAGACGGCAAACCCCATTCTGGCCCTTTCGTCGGGACCGATGCCGCAAAGTCTGACTCTACCAATCAAGAAATGCCGCCATTGAAAGGTCGTCCGCGGGACCCAACCATGTTCGAGGGCAAGAAAATACCCGAATCCAACGACGGCGTCATGTTTGACAAGAATCGCGATCCACCTCCAAAAGCTGCTGCTGCTGGCACCGACGGCGGCGTGTCCGAGAAAGACAAGGCCCGTAAAGCGAAGGAGGGCAAAACGGGTGAAAAAGTGAAGGCACAACCCGAAGCGCCCAAGGAACGACCGCCTTTCCCACATAGCGAAGAGCGCAGAATTCGGGAGGGCAAGGATAAGACCAAATTGCAGCCTCCAGTGGACCAGCTTGAAGATGGAACAGACTATACTGGCCTTGATGTATGCTGTTCAAGCCCGATTCCCCTACATTTGCTGTACCGTGTCACTGACTTGCGTTTCAGAGACCAGATGACCTCCCTGAAGTTTCACGAGAAAAGTCTAACGCTGGTCCCGGCTCGACGGCCCAGAAGGGCTATCTGGAGGGATCGAAGCCTTCGTCGGGCTCCCGAGCGATGCGTAAGAAGCCGATCGAGGAGAAAGATGAGGGGATAATACAACCTTTTCATTCATTCGTTCTTTCATTCACCATGATTCTCGTTTCGGAGATTGGCGACAAAACATTTCTGGTCGCGGCGCTCATGGCGATGAAGCATGACCGTATGGTTGTCTTTTCCGCGGCCTTCGGCGCCCTTCTTGTCATGACGGTGCTCTCGGCCGTACTAGGACATGCCGTCCCCACCCTGATCCCCAAAAGGCTCACTAGCTTTCTCGCCGCCGGACTGTTCTTCGTATTTGGCGTCAAGCTTCTCAACGAAGGGCGTAAGATGGATCCCAATGAGGGAGTGGCGGCCGAGATGCACGAGGTGGAACAAGAGCTTGCGGAGAAAGAGAAGGAACTTGGCCGCAACGGAGTGACATCCCTCACGCCACATTCGCTTGAGATGGGTCTGAATGGACGGAGCTCGAGATCCAAGAATCGTTTCCCGTCTCCGCCGCGATCATCATCAGCTTCGCCTACAGGAAGTCCCACACGCGGTCCCAGCTCGCTCAGTCAGGCTGCCCAGGGGGTTGGCAACCTTCTGTCCCTTCTTCTCAGCCCAGCCTGGGTGCAAACGTTTGCCATGACTTTCCTGGGGGAGTGGGGGGATCGGAGCCAAATCGCCACCATCGCCATGGCCGCTGGCCAGGACTACTGGTGGGTGACTCTGGGTGCCATGGCTGGACATGCGATATGTACGAGCATTGCCGTCATTGGTGGTCGGGCCATCGCTGGTCGTGTCAGTCTCAAAATTGGTGAGTCTATCCCTGATTTGAGCAAGAAGCTCCTGAACTCGATGACACTAACTGCGTCCTCGATCACCAGTCACCGTCGGTGGAGCCGTGGCCTTTCTCCTCTTTAGCTTCATCTACTTTGTCGAAGCCCTTTATGCGTAGACGCCTCAGGTCACACACGCCTTTCTCATATCAAAAGGGCGCCGAAGCCTTCATCTCTCATATATGACCACTGTCACTAATCACGCACGGGCATTGGGCCCTGTTCGGCCCTTTTACCCATTTCCTTACGGCGAACAAAATTTTGCGTTATCACCAAGGGGGGTGTCACGGACGGTAGAAGAGCTGCATCACGATATTCCACTTTTGCTTTGGCCATGTACGATTGAGAATACAGATTTGCTGCCAGGCTCGCAGGTGCTGAGGTTGGGGGCTCGTGTGTTGTGCACTAATCTTGTTCGAATACGGTTAGAGGTATCATCAGGCCGGGCAGGAGTTGCTTTCATTTGGAGTGTATGTAGTAGAGCTGCATGGTCAAGGGGAGTCGGCGGCGGGGTTTGAAACGAATCAACGTCTTCTGTCATGTTGACCTGTTGGGAGCGGTTGACAGAAACGAAGGGCGGCGTAGCATCTCTGGTCTGTGCTAAAGCTCTGGTGCCAATGGAAGCAGTCCGACGCGGCTGTGTGGATAGCCTTTCACATGCGGCCTGAAACTATGCAAAGTTTAAGCCGTCACCGTGGGGCACCGCCGGTAGATGGCCCGTGTAGACACATAGTTGTATTGCAAGTAGTAATAATATGTGAAAGGATGATGACGGGGCCGTCGCACCTCCAGCTTGTCTATCCAAATTTTAACAGCGGACAGTGCTCACCCACGGGGCTCCGACAGGCTGACAACCTTGTCCGCACCGGATGCTGAGCGGTGGAGCGAGATGCGGGCCCAGCCTGGTAATGGTGGGCCCGGCCCGCCCTTTGCTTGTCACTGTCATCCGCGTCACCTAGTGCTTGTCAAACGCCGAAGGGGGGCGGGCGGCAACTCGATCCATCACGATCCGGCTGGTGAACCGATGCTATTACAAGGCTGATGTTGCTGACCTGTAGGCTGACGGGTGCTGCCTAGAGCCAACTTGCTCGTTTTTGACGGCTTGACGTGACAACCAAGGCCGTATCGGGCCATGGGCTGTGTATGTATGTACGTCTCGTGCACTACCTTCTTTGCTTCGCCAAGACGCTTCGAGTGGCCGGGGGGTGTGCTGCCAACGCCGGGTATTGAGAATCAAGAAGCCGACGGCGGAACGGCTAGCGTGCTCAATGTGTTAGGTTCGACCAAGAATCAGGCCATGACCATGATTGACACAAGTTCAAACGGGGAACATGGAGCAGAGTGTTGGCTGCCTTGCCTACCACCCTACCTACCTACCAACCGCATATCCTACCAGTGCTAGTAGGCAGCATAGACCACCCAGACTTGTGATACTCAATCGGAAGACGCGAGAGTGAACAGTGGATGAGTATCAAGGCGGCTCTAGGTGAAGTAAGGGAAGTGAACAAGGGACTTAAGGGTACTACGATTTAGAATACGTATTAATCCTTAAGGCTTCCCCTCTATATAGTAAAGACTTTATAGTTCTTATATAGTCTATTAGTTTTAATATAAACTAATATTATAACCTAATCCTTTAATAGTTTTAATTATTATTAAAATTAAAATTTTATTAATAAATTATTTTTTAATATATAATTATTTTTTATTTAATAATTTATTTTAAATTATACTTATAGATTTAAAAAATTATATATATAAATATATAAAAAAAATACTAATTATATATTATTTTATAATTATATTTAAAATTTATATTAATTAAGTTAATATTTATAATATTAACTTATAATTTTTTTAAAATAATAAAAATAATTATAACTAATAAATAATTATTAATTATAATTAATAAATATATAAAATTATTTTTTATAATAGTTTTAAATTTAAATTTTTTTTTTTTATATATTTTAAATTTAATTAATTTTTTAGTAATATTTTTTATTTTACTTATATATTATAAATATATTATTAATTAGTTATATAAATTATAATATTTAATTTTAAAATTTTATATAAATATAAATATATTATTAAATTTAATAATAATATTAAAATTAAAATAAAAAATAAGTAAGTTTATATTATTTAAATATTATTATATTATTATTAATTTTTAATAAATATAATTTTTATATTTATTATTTTTATTTATTAATTAATTAGCTTTTTAAATTTAAAAAAAATAATATAAAGTTTTTTTATTATTAAAAATTAAAAAATAAATTTTAAATAATATAATTATTATTAAGTAAAAAATTTATTAATTAATTTTTTTAAAATTAAGTAATTTTAAATATTAATATTATTAGGTTTTTAATAAGTTTTATAATAAAATAAATTTTTTTTTTTTTTTAGATTTTTATTACTTATAAAATAGTTATTAATATACTATATATTTTTAAGTTATTTATTACTAAAGGAAAATTTTTAAGATTTTCTAAGAATTTAATATTAAATTAGCTAGTATTAATAAGTATAAATATATTAATAATATTATAAATAATAGCTTATTTATTATTAATTTATAACTAATTTTTTATAATATTTTATTTATTATAAAGCTTTTAAGTTATTAATAGCTAGTATTAATTATAAAAAAGCTACTAAATATATCTTAATTAATACTATTACTTAAAAAATATAAGTTTATATTAATAAAGCTATATTCTTATATACTATATATTTTTACTAGCTTTAATTATTATAAAATATTATTAATAGTTTTTATTTAATTTTTAAAAAGTCTTTTATAAATTTATATTTAGCTAATTTATTTTTACTTTATTATTAATTTTTTATAGCTTAAAAACTATATTATTTTTAAATAAGTTTATAATAATAATTTTTTTAATAAGCTAATTATATTTATAAATAAAGTATTTTTAAATAAAAAAAAAATAATAATAATAAGGAAAAAAAATAATAATTATAATATTATAAAAAATTAACTAGGTTTTAATTATTATTTTATTTTATTTTTTACTAAGATAGTTTTTTTACCTAGGTAAATAAATATTAAAAAAAAAAAAAAATTTACTTAAGTAAGTAAGCTACTAATTTTTTACTATTTTATTATATAGATTTATTATATTTATTTTTAAAACTTTATTTATAAAGTTTTTTTTTTATATAATAAGAGTTTTATTATAATTATAGTTTTTTAATAAACTAAGTCTTTATAACTAGTATTAAAGTATATTTTAAGTTTTTAGCTATTTTATTATATTATTTTATTATATTTTCTTATATAATTTTTATTTATAAAGTTTTTTTATTATATTTAAAAATCTTTACTATTATTATAGCTTTTCTAGTAGACTAGATATTTATAATAAATACTATTTTTTTTATAAGTAATAATTTTTTTAATTTTATATAAGTTATTTATTTTAAAAATATTTTATAGTAGTATAGTTTTAGCTAATAAGTCTTTTTTAAATAGCTTTAAGCTTAAAATTAGGAATATATTATATATTTTAAAATTTACTAGTATTTAAAATTAGTAAGCTAAACTATAATCTTTAATTTATCTTATTACTTTAAAAAAGCTTATATATTTTTTTACTAACTTATAGCTAGGTCTTTTAAGTTTTAAATTTTTAGTAAATAATAAAACTTAGTTTTTAATATTAAAGTTTTTTTTTAGTTTTTACTTATTATAATAGTATATTATTTATACTTTAATATATATAAGTAATAGCTTAACTATATTCTATTTACTTTATAATTTTAAATAGTAACTTTAAGCTTAGTTATTAATAACTTATAGTAGTATTATTATATAATATAGTTTTTTAAGTATAAAGCCTTATAAGTACTTAATAAATAATTTACTAAAAATACTATACTAGTTTATATTATAAGTATACTAGGCTAGTAGTAGGTAATCTACTTAGTTATTTTATTTTATTATATAGTAAACTTATAAGTAATATTTTAAAAATTAATTTTACTTTTTAGTTTAGCTATCTATTTAAAAGTAAAATACTATACTAAGTTACTATTTATATACTAAGAAGTAATAAAATATAGATTAGAATTTACTTATAAATAGGCTATTTTTATTAATAATAATACTTTTAAAAATACTATAGTTTTAAAATATTTTCTTAATAAAAATATTTATTAGACTATTATTACTTATATATTCTAATATAGTTTTATATAAAGTATACTTTAAAAATTAGTCTATTATAATAAGTATTATATTTAACTATTTATTATTAAAGCTTATTACTAGTAATAAGCCTATAATAAAGTTTATTAATAATTTTTAAAATAGCTTTTTTAATACTAGTAATATAGCTAACTTACTATAAAGTAAATAAAGCCTTAATTTATTTTTTTAGTAATTTATATATATTAAAATATAAGACTTTATATTTTTTCTTATTCTAGGCTAATAATATTATATTTATATATATTAGAGTATTTTATTTATACCCTAGTACTTAATAATAATATTATTATAAACTAGTATAAGGAGTTTTATTTTTATACCCTTAAATATATAAGTATAATTCTTATAAGTTATAAAACTATTTTATAGTTTTTAGCTATCTAAATAATACTACTTTATTATATTATAATATTTTTACTTATTTATTATATTTCTATTACCTAGCTAGCTTAATTAATCTTTAAAAAAAATATTTTTTTTTTAAGCTTTTAATAAGGCTTTTAATAGTATTATAGTATTTTAAGCTATAATTATTTATTTATACTATAATAACTCCCTTATAGTACTATTTTTATAATACTTTAGCTTATAAGTTATTAATAGTTTTATAGTTATAATTTTTTATAGCTACTTTATTTTTTATATTTTATTTTAATATAGATTTTTAATATAAGTATTAACTCTTATTATATCCTTAGCTAATTCTATACTTATTAGCCTATATATAGCTATAAATTTTTTAATAAAATTTAATAAGCTTATAATTTTTATTACTTAGACTTTTTTTTTATTAAAATAATTAAGTCTTTTAAATAGGCTATTTATAAGGTTTTTTTTCCCTAGCTTATAATAGATTATAAAATTAAATAAGTATAACTTATTTAATATTAAGACTTAGTAGGTATTTAGCTTTAACTTTAATATAAGCTATTTATAGTTTAAGTAATTAATAATAATTTTAATTATATAGCTATTATAAAATAAGTAGTACTATTACTAGTAGAATATTTCTATAATTACTAAAAGCTTTATATCTAGTATTATATAATAGACTTTTATAAGTATTAACTTCTTTAAAAAGTATACTACTAGGTACTAGTAACTTAGCTATAATATTATTAAAACTATACTAATTATATAGTTTAATATATCTATTTTAACCCTTAGGGGGGTTTCTAGGTTAAAGTAGGCTAATAAGGGGGCTTTTTAAAATACTTTTTTAAATTATTTAAAAATAGTTATTTTACTATAGCCTAGTATAAGGTTTTTTTTTATATTTTTTTTAATAGCTTAATTAATAAGATTATAATTTTACTATAATTTTTAATAAATCTTTTATAAAACCTTATAAATTTAAAAAAGTAAAAGACTTTTATAATATTACTAGGTAATAGTTATATCTTAATAGCCTTAATATACTTAGGCTTTATTAATACTTTATTATAATTAATTATAAACTTAAAGAATTATACTTTTATAGTATAAAATTTATATTTTTTTAAGTTAGTATATAATTTTACTTTTTATAGCTTTTTAAATATTTTATATATTTATTATTTATAGTTAACTATATTACTATTATATATTAAAATATTATCTAGATATATAATATAATAATTATTTATTATATTTTTTAATACCTTATTAATATACTTTTAAAAAGTAACTAGTATATTAACTAACTTAAATAATATTATATTATATTTAAAATAGCTATACTTATACTTAAAAGTTATTTTTTATTTATTATTTTTATAAATATATAGTTAATAATATATATTTTTTAAATCTAGTTTTATATAGACTTTAATATTAATTAAGTAATCTAAGATTTCTAATATTAGTAATAATAGGGCCTTATTTTTCTAAGTAATTTTATTAAGGCTATAATAATTAATATATAGTTATAATTTTCTTTTTTTTTTTAGTATAAAAAAGATAAAGGCCTTTACTAGGCTTATAGAATAAAAAATCTAGCTTTTTACTAATACTATATTAAGGTATTTATAAAATATTTATAGTTTTTTTATAGCTAACTTATAAATTAAATTTTATAGTAGCTTTTATTATTTTTCTAGCTTTATAGTATAGTTATAGCTTCTTAAAGGTACTAGTTTTATAGCCTTAGTAAATAAAAATATATTTATAAACTCTTAGTAAGCCTCTAGGAAAACTCTTAACTAAGTTTTATTTTTTTTATTATTTTTTTATATACTAAGTTAGGTATTAAGGTTATTTAAGCCTAGTCTATAGTAAATTTCTAGAGGTTTATTAACTAGGCTTTTAACTAGTATTATAGCTATTTTATTATTTTTAATTTTATAATAAATACTTTTTAAAAATAAGATAAATACTAAGTTATTTTATATTAATAAGTATACTTAAATTTAATCTTTTTAATTTAAAATTTATAATTTATAATCCTAGAATTAAAATATTTTTAAAATTATATTTTTATTAACTTTTATAATTTAAAAATTAATATATTACTTTTTTATTTTTTTTTTAAATTAGTTATCTAGACTTATATAATAAATACCCTTTTTAGTATTACTTAAGCTTTTATAGTATTAAAGGTAACTATAGTAAACTTAACTTTTTACTAGTTTATTTTTTTTAAAAGTTTTAAATTAATTATACTAATACTTACTTTAGTATTTATTAATATATTAATAGCTTTTAATTACTTTATTTTAAATTAAACTATTATACTTACTTATATTTTTTTATTTTTATTTTTTTAAGCTATAAAGGCTAATTTTTATAGTTTTATATTACTAATAAGGGTTTAATTAGTTTTTAATATTATAGTTATTTTACTATAATACTAGCTAGTAAAATAATAAGAATTTTTATATACTTTATAATTAAGTTTTAAATATTTAAAAAATCTATAGTTTTTTACTTAATATTTATAGTATATATAAGTAACTATTATATTATTATACTTTTAAAAATAATTTTTTTTACTTTATTAATTTATAAACTATTATTTAATATTTTTTTAATAATTATTTTAATATTTAGTATTTTATTAATAAAAAAAAATTTTTTTTTTATTTTTTTAAAGTTTCTAAGTAATAACCTAGTAAAAGGATTTTTATTTATACTTTTAGCTAGTTTTACTTTATAAAGTTAGTATATATTTTAAATAATAAATTATTAATAAAAAACTTAATTTTTATTTTTTTTAAAATATCCTTTAATATCTTTTTTAAAACTTATTTTTATATATTAAAATATAATTTAAATATTTAATTATTATATTATTATATATTAAATACTTACTAGGTTATTTTAATAGTATAGGTTTCTTTATTTTAAATATTATTTTTTAGCTAATATAAGAAAATTTTCTAAGTATTATTTTCTTAGTATTTATTAATTATAGTATATATAAACTAATATTATTATATATTACTTATAAAATAATAACTAGTATAAATTATTTTTATTTTATTAGTATAAATAAAGTTAAAGTTTATTATAAATATTATTTTTATTTAGTTAAAAAAATTTTTTAAATTATATTAAAATTTTTTATTAAACCTAGATTAAAGTAGTTATATTTATATTAAATTTTTAAAAAAATATTTAATTATAGTTTTATAATAAGCTTTTTAAAAAGTAAAAAATTTTTTATTAATAAATAATTTTTTATTATTAATATTATTAATAAATTTAATTAATTTTTTTTTTAATTTTTTTATTTTTTTATATTTATAAAATAAATTTTTTTATTTTATAATTATTTTAATATAATATTTTAATATTTTTATTTTAAAATTAATATTATTAAAATATTAATTTTTAAAACTTTTAAATTTATTAAAAATTTATTTTAAAATATTTTTAAAAAAAAATTTATTTTAAAAATATATATAAATTAAAATAAATTTATTTTTATTAATAAATAATAATATATTAAAATAATAATTATTTATTATTTAATTTAATAGTTTATTTTTTAATAAATAAAAAAAAAATTAATATATTAAAATAATTTTAAATAAAATAAAAAAAGTAAATAAAGGATTTAAAAGTACTATAATTTAGAATATATATTAATTTTTAAAGCTTCTTTTCTATATAGTAGAGACCTTATAGCTCTTATATAGTTTATTAGTTTTAATATAAGCTGATATTGTAACCTAATCCTCTAGCGGCCTTGGCTGCCACTAGGGTCAGGGCTCCATTGGTGAATTGCCCCCTGACAATGAGGAGGTTGGTGCCGAGAAGGACCGTGGTTCCTTCCTAGTCGAACATGGACGGATCTGATGGAACTTTTGGTCGAGCAGCATCTCTCATTGGCCGACAACGCGTACCTGCCTCCGTATAACAACGACCCGAAACCTTGCTAACGGCTTGGTGATCATGGTCCGACCAATCGTCGGTCGTACTACGCGAATTGTCAGCCACTCCTTTGCTAACCTGCCTCGTGCTCCACTCCCTTCTTCACGTAATGGCACGACCGAGTACTTGTACTCCGTGCAGAGCATTGCTGCTTTGACAACTCTCTGGTCCTTACCATGACATACTCGACCAACAAATCAACCGCTCCATCAACACGTAGAGGCCGGTGATTTGCTCCCTCGGGGTGTCCGAGATCCACGCGCCCTTCCTCCAGGATACAGCTCGACGCTCGATTCTCCAAGCTAGCAGCTGACAAGACTGGACAGAGTTTTGCACTTGGTCATCCGTACATACGCCGGCATGCATCTTCTCGATCCCAGCCCATTTCCGATCTTTTACGGGTCAAAACAAAGCGCAATACCGAAATTGGAATAGGCCAGTCCATGTTCCTGGAACAATTGCGTAACACCCAATCTTTGGGCCGTTGCTGCTCGCTCGAGTGTCGTTGGAGGCCCTCAATTTGTGTACTGCCGGGATTCGTTTCCAAGATAGACCACGCCATCACGAGAGTTAAGAGGCAAACGGCTGCGGAGCATCATCATCTGGTTATGTCGAAATGTTTCAAGCACTGGGTAGCATCTCGGAAGCACGGAGAAAAGGGATGGCCCACCCCATATCTGAGCAGATTAGTGGCCGGTAGACAGATCTACCATGAATCTCTCTGCCTGATTCGCCCAACTCTCAAGCCACGAGCTAATCTGCTCGATCGTTTCGGAATGGGGTATCACCTTACTGGATGACCACCTGGAGGCATAGTTGTTGCCTTGATATCCAGTCCTAAAACCGACCGGAGAAGGACCGTGGAGGCGAAAGGGCGTATGCACTGTTGCAAACACCCCGATGCTTTCTGGGCTCGGAGTGAAGGCTCAAGCGTCAAAAAAGATACGTACAGTCACTGGCCGTCTATAAAAAGAGGTTCGTCTGCCCCCTCCGACATATGGCCAACCCAAAACTTACACAAAGGTCGAACAGTCTTGACAAACAACACACTTCATCCTTCCATCTTTCAATTTCAACCCTTACTTTCCAACAATGTCTTACCCAGTGAACTTCAACGGGGACCGAAGCCCCAGCCCCTTTGTCTTGGATCACTCTGATTGTCCAGATCATCAGACAGAACACCTTGTCCACAGTCATTATGTCATCTGTCGTCCCCATTGCCGGGAATTGTATCGTGCTCGGCCACTCAATGAATGCAAGTTTTGTGCAGCGTAAGTTGATTACCATCCGAGTCTCGTGAAGATGCGAGCCTGTTGCAGAGTAACTCGATACATTCGGATTGATCAAGGGGCTGACATTCAACCTGTAGCGCAAGACGAAGGCAGAGCTGGCTAAATATGAATGTGACAAGCCACCCATCAGTGGCTACGACTGGGCTCGAGACCCAGCCGCGTACAGCCTTTGTACCTCAGTATGCTGCTTACAGAACTCCCGAGTTGGGGCAGCAGGCGTTGCGGGCCGACGAGGTGTATCGTGCACAGCAAAGTGCATCCAACGGGTTCGTTCGTGGAGAAGAGACTCAAGCCCGTGACCGGCTCCTGCAGTCATTCGTGGCGGAGCAACGAATGCGTGAGCAGCAGGTCTCGGAGCGAAATGTTGGGAGCTCGTCAGCAGGCAGGCCCCAAAACGTTGAACTCCAGGCCAGCAAGGGAGAGCCTCTTGCAGAGGTAAAGACGGGCCAAGGACTTCAAAGCCAATTCGAGGAGAGTCCATCGAGCCGAGAGCAATCGTTCGACCCTTTCGACCTCGAGGACATCGAGGATGATGGAACGAACGTGCCCCCGACTAATGAGCGCTCTTTGAAGCGTGGCAGGTTCCCGGATGCCTCTGGCTGAGTTCCGTTCATACCTGGTTGTGCTTGTTCTCTCGTCTGGGATTTTTCTGGTCAACACTACGTACACGATGGTTTTCTCAAGGTCACTGTTTGGAGTTTATGTCTGTATTGGTCGGAGTATTCAACAACTCTCGACACTGTCTCTTGCTCAACTCCCGACCCGCAAAGTCTCCAACAACCTTTGCCTGTCCAGTCTGTCACTACAATCAATCCCCCTTGTTTACATTGTTTATTGTGTCATATAAAAGAACCAAACTACCAAAAAAAAATGAAATTGAACTCTCCTTAAAACAACTGTTCTCCTCTTGCTGGGCTCATCGTCCCCTCATCACCCCTTTACCTCACCACCTCAGTTCCTCTCCGTAAACACTCCGACGCCTCAGAGCAATCCTCTCCTCATTTGAAAATCACGACATGACCACCTTCTCCGCATCTGCATACGAGACGGTCCATGCGTATTCGAGCACAGACGTAGACGGAGCATCCAAGTTCTGCGCTATCCGACGGCCACAGTCCGAGTCTTTCTCTCTCTCTCTCTCTCTCTCTCTACCCACAGACCAATCTAAATTACCAAAATGAGCCGAAACCCCATCTCATCCCAGTCCGGATCTCGGTGCTGACCGTCGACCCACCTTATATCCCCGATCGTGCCAATCAATATATCGCCTCAAACCGTACAGCAAAGCATGCAGACGATATCACACGCTCGAACCCTGCACTTTCTCTTTGTTTCGCTCCCCCTGCACGTACATCAATAGTGGCGCCAGAGTTTCTTCCCCGACGGAGACGTTTCCGGCCGCTTTTTCTTTCTCTTTGTACAGTCGGACGCCCTGCATTGTGCATGCAACGTGGGCGTCCGTACCGTTTCGCCACCCCCCCCCCCCCCATCCCCGCATGTTAGAGTTTCCGGCTCTCGATGCTTGCGCCCTGTCCATACGGGTTGAAAGAGTCGTACTATTCGCACAACCCTATTTTACTAATCGTCATACCCACGTGACCGCCGGGGCCAGATTTTCAATTCTCCCCCCCTAATTCATTATCATCGCTGTAAACTTAACACTACACATTTCAACCTTCTTTATATTAATAATACACTTTATAGGCTAAAATAATACCCAATTTGCCACCCTCGCTAGCCTTTAATAGCCTAGAAGGTATATTTGACTTTTTATAGACCTTTAGGCGAGAAAACGGCGTCGCCTTTATAAGAGCTTAAACTGTAAAGCTAGCTATTATTAATGGTAAAAGCATACCTATACGTATTTATATTATATACGACTGTGGCGCCTATAAACCTTCTACCTCTATATAGCTTAGATAGTTAGCTATAAGGAAAATCAACTACTTATTCTAAATATATATATTTTATTATATAAATACAACTTCTTGATAGATCTATATAGTTAATAATAATCTTCACAACCATAAGGCTTTACTTAGCCCCTTAGTATACCCTATATATCGCCACTAAACGCTTATATAGATAAAACTTATAGAAGCCTTTTCTTAGTATAAGGGTATTAACGCCTATAAGGTTAGAGAGGTTACTACTAGTTCTACGCTAAGCCTAGTATATTTTATATAGTAAGATATCTATAATAATTATTAAAGGCTTTAAATTAAGAAATTAGAAAGCCTTATACTTATATAATAGTAGGTAAACCTCTTTAAATACTATAGCCTATAATATATAATCTTATAAGACTTTAAAAGCAATATTTAGCACCTTTATATAGTATTATAGACTTTTCCTTAGTATATTAAAATATAGAAGCACTTCTATAAGGTTCTTAGTATAGATAACATATATAAGATAAACTACTATAATCTTTATCTATTTAAAGTTACTATAGTTACTAACTAGAACTCTCTAGCTAATATTACCTTTAGTATTATATTAGGAGAGAAAGAACCTAACTTCCTATAACTTTACTAGTAATTTAACCTCTTCTAATATAAGCTAGATATCCCTTTCCCTTATATTATTATAATAGATATAGATTTAGTATTTAAAAACGCTCTAGCAATAATATAGCTAGATATATAATAGTAGATATATATATTTTACGTTAATATAAACGTTTAAGCTTAAATTCAATCTAAATTTAAAGACCTACTAAGCCCTACTAATAACTATAATAGTGAGGCTATACTAGATACCTAGGATACTATTATCTTTACTTTAAAAAAAAAATACTTCGAGGGCAATTAAAAGCTACTAATTAAATACTTTAGAGCCTACTAAAATCACATTATTGACTATATTAAATCGACATATATACCTTTCCAGGTTTAGTAGGCCAGCTACTTTATTCGCTACTATTACAACTTTAGGTAACGAACGAATAGTCCTAATAAAACAATATATAAAAATATAAAGTTATACTTTTTAAGTAGCTAAGGTAATCTTCTAACCCTCTTTAAAATAATAATCTAGTTACTAAAGAAAAAGGAATATGTTTATAATAAAAAAGAGGCTTTAATAAAAATACGGCTACGTATTTAATATATTAGAAAAGACTAGCTTGGTATATTACCCATATAAATTACCTATTAAGCTATTAATCTACTTACACACTAACACTAGCTAGTATAATAAGCTTTAACTATAAAAATAGAGCTTTAGCGTTATAAAGATAACGATTATAGCTTTATATATTAATTTACGTTACCTTATACGTATATAATAAAGGTATATATTAAAGCTAGTAAATTGCTTAAAAAAGAAAATATTTATCTTTGCTAGTGGCTTTGAAAGCTACTAGTTTATTTAGTCCTAACTTATAGCTTATTTATATACAAATATTAACTAACCTAATTAAATAAGATTTACTTAAGCCACTCCTATAAATTCGAGACCCTTTAACTATTTATAACCTCCACAGCTAGCCTCGTAAGGTATATAATAATAAGCTAGATATACCAGCAAGCCTTTAATACTACGAATTATATAGTAATATAGGCTCTATATAGAGCTAAATACCTTACTTTTTAAGCTCTATACTAGCACAGCTACTATCGTTAAAGCCTAGTATAAGGCAACTAGCTATAAGTATTTAGCGTATATAAACGTAGGTAGAAAGTAATAAGGCTATAACGGCTAAAAGCCTATAAAAGACCCCCCTTTTATCACAATTAAAAACTACTAAAATGCCTAAAGCGCTTATAACGCCTATAGTGCCTAAGAGCCTATAGTAGACCCCCCCTTCGTTATAGTTAAGATCGTTATTATAGCTAAATATAGTAGGTTAAAAAGCTAGGAAAGTATAGCGCCTAGGGTATTTTAAGGAGAGGCTACTAATAATACCTTTTTTAAGCCCTAGCTATAATAAAATTATAGTAGCTATATAGCGTAATATATAATAGAATAACTACTAGGCTAGCTATTATTAATATATTATACATATATTAGTAGAAATACGTTTTTTAAGTGCTTTAAATAGTATTAAATTAATTAAATTAATATTCGAATATGCCCTCTTGAGCCTATGTGTTACTATATAAATTATATATGCCGCTGTGGATGTAGGGGGGAAAATTAAAAATCTGGTTTTATAGTCACGTGGGTGTGACGATTAGCAAAATGGGGTTGTGCGAATAGTACGACTCGGTTGAAATGGCCTGATTATCTCCCGGTCCGCGGGGGGGCCAGCAAGGTTTCCCCCCTGTAGTGGTACATACGTACGTACGCCCTGTGTCGATGGGAGGCCCTTTGCACAGTGGGACTCGGAGATCCTGTCATCCTTGGCCTTGGCTATTACGAGGACGCGGCCGGGGGGCGTGTCGATCACACTGGGCACCCCTGACTGCATTGGTGTGAGTTATTTTAACACTTTTGTTGAGGGAGCCGTGTCTTGGCACCTGTGTACTCGTGGCGTATGACTTTTTTTGATTTCAGCTTCCTTCACTCAGTCAACGAGGCCCCGTCGAAAGAGATGTGAATACGGTGTATGTGGATATTAATATGATGGAGCGAGCAGACTAAAAACCCCAAGTATAAGTGAATCGCCAGGTGCGGAGACGCGCAATGCTATGCTCAAATTTCAGACTTTCAACGCCAAGCTAAAAAGCATGTTCCCACTCTCTCGCGCGGAGAAAACCTCCGAATGCGAAGCTCCGCGGTCCTTCTCACCAGCTCGGACCATGTACATTAAACCACCTTCCCCTCACGAAGGGCGTGCGTCTCCGTCGTGTCATGAACTCTCGGGCTCCCCGGCCTGTTTGCCCTTTTGGTTCTCCCCCTCTTCCTTCTTGACCGACGGGGTCGGGGTTTCGCTGTGGCCCGTCGAGGGCGCCTTGGCCATCTGGCCTCCTGTCTGAGGAGTGGCACTGCTTCCTGGAGAATCTTTCGTCGCTGCCTGGGTACAGTCCTCGAAAGACTCTCGGGTAGGTGTCATCGGTCGCCGGACTGGGGTGCTGGTTCCGTGAGAATCGTGGCTGTAACCGTGAACCCGTAATGAATTGCTGCGAGAATGTCCCGCTCGGGCCCCCTCGCCCCTGTTGTTCATCTCTGCATCCCACTGGGCAAAGTCCTTGGAGCTCCAGGAGGCCCGGTGGACGCGAGCTGCTCGAGGGAGACTGCTGACCGAGTACCGCGAGCTCGCGCTGTTGGCTCGGCTGCGGCGATTGTTGCCTGCCCCTGTTGCGTTGAGGGAGGACGCGGTCTGGCCGTCCAGGCCCCCAGCTGGAAATTCGTCCTCGTCTTCGATCTTAGGCGCTCGTCGAACTTCTCGCACATCAAAGGTCTGCGGAAAAGGCTCCTTCGGTGTCTCTTCTTCTTTGGGCTTGGGGGGGCTGTCCTCAGATCTTGCTTGAATGTGTTCGAAATACCCAACGCGAACTTGTTCCAACGGCCCCGGGAACTGTTCTTGATTTCGTGAAAGCGTCATCCACGTCGAAATCATACCAAGCGCAATGAGCACCATGACGGCCAGGGCCACGAAGCCTTGCACCACGACAATGATAATTCCAAGGGCAGTTGCAACGATGCGGCTCAGTTTGAAGTCGGGAAGAAAGGCTATTGATAGTCCCGTAGTCACAATCTTTGAAATGGAGAGCAGCCACACTGCTGTGGCCGTATTGCGATTGCTCTCCCAAGGATTCAACTTCATAATGACTGGAAGGGCCAAGAGCTCGAATATGAACAGCCGGAAAACCTGAGCAAGGGGTGTCCGCGCTGCTCCCCCTACGAAGCATGCCCTGATGAACTGGTACGCAAAGTAGACGGCGAAGAACCACCACCGCGTGCGTCGAAAGCGTGCCGAGAGCCATCCAAACTTCTTGATGTGCTCCGGGTCAGCATGCGCTGACGCCCGGTCGGGGTCATTGTCTGTGTACCAAATTCGGAAGAATGGTATTGTGCCAAAAAGGTATGGCTTGTGTGCGGGCTCTTCCTGACCAATTTGACTCTCTCTTGTGGCCGCGATGAAGGGTATCTTCTTAAAAAGCCTCCCTCGCTCGATGCGAACAGCATCGGATCCCGTCTCGTATTTGCCGTGGCGCAGTCGTGAGAAGCAGGCATATGCAACGATGCCTCCTAACCCGACAAGAAACAAAACCCAGACAATGGCCGCAATAGCCGTAGGCCCAGCAGGCCCTCTCAAAGTAAACTGGTGCATAGCCAAAGTCATTATGGCGAAGAAAGCGATGAAGAGCGTACGGAGAACAGCCGAGAGCGTGTATTCTACAACGTGAGAGCGAAAGTAGTCAAATCCGTCCGTCTTCATCCACCTCAATTTAACAAGCAGGTCCATGATCAGCTTGGTGGTCAAGACGAACAAAACAACTGCACCCAACAGAACCAGCAGCCATATTAAACCCACGATGAAGGCATCCGCAGGTGGCACATTGACTGCCGATAATGTGCCCCCGAAGCCTGGCCAGGTCCCAGGCATAGGCATGCCTGGCGTTCGGGGGCTTCCGCTCCAATTGGTGTCGTAGGAGTCGTTTTCGTTGTTTGCGGCTCGACGGGCTAGTACACTTCGCGTTGTGTCGATCAGAGAAGCACCGAGCCCAGATCTGCCATATATCGTGCGCGAAAGGCCGCCGTCGCTGTTGAGCTGGGCGGAGCCGGCACCCCCGACCTGGCTAATGTTGGCATTGTTTCCAGTGAAGGAGTTCAACGAGCTGATGATTTGGTCATTCGCAAACATGCCTGCCGACCAGGAAAAATTGCTCCACCATGCTGGGAGGACGCTGGGCCAGGAGACCGACAAGGCACCGGAGAAGAAGATGGACTGGAAAGTTTCAAAAATGACTAGCACGGAAAATGAATGTGCATAATGCATCCGCATATGAGAAACGCTCAATCCGTATGCTGCGGTCGCAAAAGAGGCAAGGACAGCTATCAAGGTGAAGATGCCCATGATGGTTCCCACATACTGCGGCTGCGAGAAGGTATTTCCGTTGGTCATGACGGCTTGGAAGCACCCGATTCTCGTTCGAGTGGAATTCGCGAAGATCTGCAGTCGTGCAAAGCCCTCTAGATCCGGTATTCCTAGCGCAATCGATGGTATTCCGGCATTGTCGTTCGGAGCAACGGGTATGACAGCAGAGGCTTGGACGGGTACATTGGCTTTGAGCGGGCACATGCTACTGATGCTGCCTTTGCATGGATCGTACGTGACATTGAAGCGGTTCTCGCCATAAGCTTCGACAGCTATGTGAACTAGAGGATCGGTAGAGAAGTCTCGTCAGCAAGGGTTCCGGATAGTTCTGTCGACAAGACACGACGAAACAAACGCAAGGAGGCGATTGAAGGACGTACGGATGAGGTTCTCCTTTTGGATGTTGCTTGTGCCGTCGAGATGGAAAAGTACGGTCATGTTTTTCGCATCATACGCAGCACCAAATTTGGTGACATTGAACAAGCTCTCGCCGCCCATGCAGTCGTCAAAGTCGCCCGTGTAGAGGGCAGGACTGGCGGCCTGCTGCTGGGCGGCAACGATCGGTACGGAGGCCCAGAGACAGGCGACCAAGAGCGCAGCCGCGGCGGGATGAAGTTGCGTTGGAAGCATGATGATGGATCAATGCGAAGAAAAAGGAGGGCAGGGCAAACGCCCGAGCAGAGTCGTAGTGCGACTCGATTGATCGGTCGATGACGTGAGCTCGGCGGAAGAATGGAAAGAAGTCGAGGTTTCGAGAACAAGCGTCTCGTTGGCTCTAATCGGAGAGCTTAGGCAACGAGAGCTCCGTGTTTTCCCTGGTGTGACAGCGGCCGACGATGCGACAGACGGAACAACAAAAGGGACTGCAGCGCGGCGTCACAGTCGCCGAGACAGCTGGGCACAGCTTGACCACCCGCCAGGAAGGAACAACATGTGGATGTGATCTGATGTTCACTCGCGCGATGGACGACGCCCGAGAGCTTCAAAACCTTGATGTCTCGGATGATGGGTTTCTGTCTCAAAGCGGATGTTGTATGTAATTACATATTACTGATGGAAGGTCGATGAGAAGCTCATTAGCGGCTCCAAAATTGGCCGAACCCACTTGCGCCGGATTCGCCAGGGGGGTGGCAGAACCGTACCAGGCCGCTAGCCACTGGCTGCGTGGCTGCCACATTGAAGTACAAGTTCTGGTTACAGGTATTGCCTTTGCACGGATTGATAGTGCAAACGTTACTTGTAGGAGAGTCGAAGTTTGAAGATTACAGCAGCGGTCAGAAACTTACAATACGATGAAAAAGTCTGTGTATCGATCGCGGCGATGACTGTATCTTGTCGGCGAAGGACCTCACTCGCGGTGAAAGTAGCTAGCAAAAGTATAGGGCGGCCAGCCAACGCAACGGGCAGAGTGATCTTCTGCAGCACTGGACGCTGCAGCACTGGACGAATATGAGGGGTTCGGGTCAACAAGCTTAAACACTGACAACAATGGCTCGACATCATCAGTTCATAGAAGCGATACTCTGTGACTGGCATTCCGATGACGAACACAACGATATCCCGGTGATCAGTGCGCGCAAGTTCGGTAACATCGCCGCCCGAGTCGGCAAGTAATTACAATCAAGACCTTCCACGCCCCAAACGCTCCAAACGCGAAGGGCCATCCTTGAGCCTCGACGACGTGGGCAGCCTCAACGTACAACACAACAGCAGTCCTGACAAAGCACTGTTATTTGGAATCCTGCTATTTGCACGCACCTATTTTCTACGAGCTCTCGGTATATCAGCAGAAGGATCTACTACGCAAAAGAAACGTCGTCAAATAAAGCTGGCTATGGGTGTTACGGTAACACCGTTTTGTTGTTTGATCAGGGATAATCTACAGTCGTTCTATGAAGGATAGGTCTCCATGGATCTTCCAGATTACACGCATTTCTCATATCAGCGGCCCAGCCCACCGAGCGGCGCAGCAGCCTAGCCGTCAGCTACTACAAGAAACTCAGCTACTAGCTGTCTGCCCATTGCCTTTGTTGGCTGTCTGTTGCCTTTGCTGGCTGTCCGCTGTCTTTGCTGGCTGTCCGCTGCCTTTGCTACCTGCCTGTTGCCTTTGCTGGCTGCCCGTTGCTTTTGCTGACTTGACTACTGGCAGGGCGTTGGGCAAGTCCAGCTTTCGATCGATACTATCGAGCCTGTGATCGATACTGTTCGGTCTGTTTTGAAGCCTCGCAAACAAGCGTTCGATAAGTCGTATACTGGAGGCCGTAGGAAAGGTTTGGAAATAAGCGAGCTTGATTTGCAGCCGCCTGAAGGCCGTCCGTAAAGACAATATAGTCTGGCTGGGCTTCAAGCTGAGGTGGTTGTGTGGTAGATGATTCTGACGCCATGATGGCCGATGGGTTACTGTTTTGAGTATGAACGCTTGTTTGCGAGGCTTGAAACCAGGCTCGACAGTATCGATCGAAAGCTAGACTTGCCTATGGCTACCACGGCGTGAGAAGGGAGGACCAGGATTGGAGAGGCCAGGGTTGAGGGGCGTGCTCATACCTGTAGTCTATAGCTCAAGACAATAGATAACGCCATGATCACCGATGGGATATAATTACCGATGGCCCTGGGGGATCTAGTTGTGGGGCAGGAAAGTCAGGCTGCCGGCTGCTTTGGCGAACAAAGAACGGGATCATCAAACAAGGGAAGAGGCCGGCCATATCCACGATAGAATACGGGACCCCGTCCCGATGGGGGATAATATTGGAGTATGAGAGAGAATGTAGAAAGTAAACAGAGGGGTGGGGATGGGCCCCCACGGTGGACCTGGATCTCTTTTCGACAACGAACCGATCACGTCATCTTTGAGGAAGCCGCGGGGGGACAGATTCGTAGTACTATGTAATAATTATTACTTCCTGCTTGCTTGCTGACCAACCCTTCTGGCGCGTGGGATAGGGCAATCCAATGTACACCAGATCGTAGGAATGAAATGTAAATGAACGAGAGCATCATGTCGACCCTAGACGCCATATGCATCAAGTCAGCTGTTCATGCAACACTTACTAAATGGCGTGAAATCTTCACCCGTGCTCGGATCCTCGGGAGCGGAAGCCACGGGGTTGACAT
>JADHZA010000148.1:0-48730 GCA_018831705.1 Torrubiellomyces zombiae
TGATGCTGGTCAACAACGCAAAGGATTGGGTCAAGTGAAATTGCGTGGGTAGTTTGCTGTTGAATATTTGACTAGGGAATTGGTTGCCTTCTGGATTGGCTCAAAGAGGCCTTGAAAGGCTCAACGTCAGGTATTTGCTACAGAAAAAAGAAAAGTTTGGCCTTGATGTCATCCCCGTCATTGTGCTGGCCAAAGGCCTTGAGATCCCAAGTCTTTCCGTAAGATTGTAAGTACAAACGTTACCTTTTCCATCTTTGCCCCCAAGGCAGGAATATTGAGCAGCTCCTGATTGGTGGCGTGTGATGGTCCCTCGAAAACACGTAAAACGTGACGTGCCTGAAACAATCATTGTGCAGGGGATGAAGAAAAAGGTTGGGCAAGTGAGAAATATGTGTGGCTCACAAAGGTAGCAAGGAAGCAATGTTAAATGATCAATCTTGAAAAGTCTATCAAGGTACTTCCCAAAAATCTGTGCCAAAATCTGACCACCGGGTGATGGTCAGTGTAGCAAGCAAGCAAACAAGCAAGCAAGCACATGCTCATCACTGCGGAAACAGTTCGACTGGGCTCTGGAACCCAACGTCCACCGAGACTTCTCGGAGTCTGCAGAAGAAAAAAACATGACATACATAGTACGTCCTCGTGGACGGTCATTGCAATATATCGTCAGCAGAGTGTAGAGCGTAGTATTGCATATGCTTTACATGAATGGTGACTCAGATTTTGGTGCGTTTGTCGAGTCTTCGGTAATACCGTCAGGACCGGCAGGCGAAAAGCACCCTGTCCCGATCAAGTACCCCGTCGTGGGTTTCCAGCGCAAGCAGTACTTAGCAATGCTTGTACACAGAGTGCACACCATCTCTCTATTCCGTACGTAGTGCTCCGTAGGTGTGCCAGTGGCCAGCAACCCGCACGTCAAGAGGCGGGAGCCACAGTAAGCCACCCAGCCCGGGCGACAGGGGCCACAGCAAGCGGCAGAGACAAGCGGGCTTAGCTTGCACTACTTTGGTATCCTGCTGATCCACCCTCGTCGACGTAACCTTGGAAAGTTGCATCTTTTTCAACCAGGCCAGATCCGAACGCATCACATGGACCGCGAGTCCATCCACCATCGTTCTCGCAGCTGCTTCTGATCCAAGACGCTCTTTCGCCTTGCGTGTATCGTCCGCCTTGCGCACCTTCGTATCTTTGGATGCGCTGCGACCCTCCCCGCTCCAGCTTCGCCGCATCACGAGTCCTCGACTACTCGATCCTTGCTGTCTACCCGTTTTGTCGCGTTCACGACCGGACTCTCACCGCCGACTTTGATAAGACGTTGCTCTCGCCCAGAGAACCCCTTCATTGGACACCAAAGGTCGATCCTTCGACGACATACCGTTGCTTCAGCCTGCCTTGGCTCCCCTGAACTCCTCACCATCTCGAGCGTTGCGAGAGCTGTCTGCTACCACATATCTTGCGCCGTCTCATGATGAACGGAGCTCCGACCCTTGCCGTCGGCAAGAGGAAAGCCCCCATATCTCCCGGAAATTCTCGGCCTTCGAAGCGGTCTGTGAACAATTCCTCGCCCAACGATGAGTCGTCCGAAGTCGAGATCATCGAATACGACGAAGCCGAGTTCGTAGACGGCAATCATCTTCATCCGGATATGTACGTCGGCACTCCCGGGAGCTTGGGCGAGTGGCAAGATACAATCCAAAAGGTGGTTCGAAACGTGGTAGCTATTCGCTTTTGTCAGACGTGCTCTTTCGATACGGATCCTGCTTTGACGAGCGAGGCAACGGGATTTGTCGTAGATTCAAAAAAAGGGTACGTTTTTCGTCTTCTTATTGTTCCCCTTCTGGTTGCTCAAGCCAGTCTGGTTGCTCGAGCCCGTCTGGTAGCTCGAGCCCGTCTGGTAGCTCGAGCCCGTCTGGTAGCTCGAGCCCGTCTGGTAGCTCGAGCCCGTCTGGCTGCTCGAGCCCGTCTTGGTTGCTCGAGCCCGTCTTGGTTGCTCGAGACCGGTCTGGTTGCTCGAGACCGGTCTGGTTGCTCGAGCCCGGCCTGGTTGCTCGAGCCCGGCCTGGCTGCTCAAGGTCAAAGTTACTAGTACTCACTCAAGAACCAATTTTTTTTTAGATATATCTTAACAAACCGGCACGTGGTTGGAGCAGGTCCTTTCTGGGGCTTCTGTGTATTTGACAATCATGAAGAGGTTGACTGTTACCCCGTTTATCGCGATCCAGTCCATGACTTCGGTATTCTACGCTACGACCCCAAGGGGATCAAGTATATGCAGGTGGATGGATTGGAACTAAGTCCAGACCAGGCTAAAGGTGCGTTACCGTGATAACATCGAGTATAGCTGCCAGCTGCCTTTGCCTGCTGGCCGTTGCCTTTACTTGCTGGCCGTTGCCTTTGCTTGCTGGCCGTTCCTTGCTGGCCGTTGGTTTTGCTGGCTGGCCGTTGCCTCTGCTGGCTTGTCCGCTGACTGAGCTATTGGCGGGACTGCTGATATAAGAAATGCGTGCAAATAGCAGGATTTTATTGAAGTTGCAGTGGACACTAATAAATTGTCGATCTAGTTGGCGTCGAAATAAGAGTCGTTGGCAATGACGCAGGAGAGAAACTTAGCATTTTGTCAGGCGTTATTAGCCGTCTGGATCGAAACGCCCCTGAGTACGGAGAAGGTTACAGTGACTTCAATACCTGCTACTATCAAGCGAACGCCGCTGCAAGCGGTGGGAGTTCAGGAAGTCCCGTCGTCAGCAAAGACGGCTCCGCGGTCGCGTTGCAAGCAGGTGGTCGCTCCGATGGCGCCTCGACCGATTACTTCCTACCTCTCGACCGGCCTTTACGCGCTCTACGATGTATCCAAGAAGGGAAACCAGTGACTCGAGGCGACATTCAGTGTCAGTTCCTGATGAAGCCGTTCGACGAGTGCCGTAGGCTTGGTCTAAGTCCCGGATGGGAGGCGGAAATGCGCAAAGCGTTCCCTAATGAGACGAACCTGCTCGTTGCCGAAATTATTCTTCCCTCTGGGCCCTCACACAACAAAATTGAAGAAGGCGACGTTTTGATCAAAGTTAATGGCGAGCTCATCACCCAGTTCATCCGCCTGGACGAGATACTGGACTCAAGCGTTGGCAGCTCGATCAAGGTGCAACTACAGCGCGGTGGCGAGGATGTTGAGGTCGAAATCGAAGTCGGAGACCTGCACAGCATTACCCCAGACCGTTTTGTGTCTGTCGCTGGAGGCAGTTTCCATGATCTGTCGTACCAGCAGGCTCGCCTGTACGCCATTGCCGTTCAGGGCGTATTCGTCTGCGAGTCGGCCGGATCGTTCCGTTTTGACAATACAGATAACGGCTGGATTGTCCAAACCGTGGATCATAAGAAAGTGCCGGACCTTCAGACCTTCATCGATGTGGTCAAGAAGATTCCAGACAGAGCGAGGATAGTGGTGACGTGCAAGCATCTACGAGACCTGCATACACTGAACACGACGGTGGTGCACGTCGACCGACATTGGTCGTCCAAGATGAAGCTGGCCATTCGCAACGACGAGACGGGGCTTTGGGATTTTACGGATCAGGGGGATGCCCTGCCCCCAGTCCCACCCGTTCGCCGATCGGCCTCGTTCATCGAGCTGGATCATATGCCAAGCCCGGAGATTGCCGAGCTGATTCGGAGCTTTGTGCATGTCAACTGTACCATGCCTGTCAAGCTTGACGGGTTTCCCAAGAATCGCAAATGGGGCATGGGACTGGTCATCGACGCCGACAAGGGCCTTGTGCTCATATCAAGGGCGATCGTCCCATTCGACCTGTGCGACATCACGGTCACGATTGCTGACTCCATCATAGTGGATGGCAAGGTCGTTTTCTTACACCCTCTGCAGAACTATGCCATCATCCAATACGACCCCAGCCTCGTGGACGCCCCCGTCAAGAGCGCCAGATTGAGCCAGCAGGGTCTCACACAAGGTGCAAAGACGTATTTTCTTGGACATAACAGAATTGGTCGCGTCGTTCACGGAGCCACGTCAGTGACTGAGATCACTGCCGTTGCCATTCCCGCCAATCCGGGCGCGCCAAGATACCGTGCAGTCAATGTGGATGCCATCACGATCGACAGCAACCTTGGGGGGCAATGCAACAGTGGTGTTCTCTTGGCCAACGATGGAACCGTTCAGGCACTGTGGCTGTCGTACCTGGGCGAGCGTTCGCCCTGTAGCCAAAGGGACGAGGAATACTACCTGGGGCTCGGTGCGCCGACGCTCCTACCTGTCGTCACTACCATCCAAAACGGAGGATCGCCAAATCTACGCCTCTTGTCGGTCGAGTTTCGAGCGATTCAAATGTCTCAGGCATCCGTCATGGGCGTGTCGGATGAGTGGATCAGGAAGGTCACACAGGCCAACCGTTCACATCACCAGCTCTTCATGGTCAGCAAACGGACATTTGAGCGAGTCGATCAGCCGGTGTCGCTGTTGGAAGGAGACATCGTGCTCAAGTTGAACGACACGATATGCACAACCATTACCGACTTCGATGCCATGTACACAAACACTATCCTGGATGCAGTCATCGTGCGCGAATGCGAAGAGATTCATCTACAGCTGAGCACGGTCCCTGCTGACGATATCGAGACGGATCATGCAGTGTCCTTTTGCGGCGCGATTCTGCATCGTCCACACCTGGCTGTGCGTCAACAGATCAGCAAACTGCACAGTGAAGTCTACGTGTCGAGTCGAATTCGCGGTTCTCCCGCCTATCAGTACGGTGTTGCGCCAACTAACTTCATCACGCATGTCAATGGGCAGAAGACGCCGGACCTTGACTCCTTCATCGCCGCCACTCGCAAGATCCCAAACAATACATGTAAGTACACTTCTTTCTGTGCAGGAAGCTGCGAATACCCAACTTTCCACAACACTTTTTCAGACTTCACAACGTTTTCTGCCCAATCGGGAATCGCACTATGTCAGCGCGCACGCAAGCCACACACATAAATGCAGCCTGTTGCGTTAGGCCCTGCCACAGGTGCTCGCGTAACAGGCTGCCTCTCTCTATCCGGCACTGGCTCTATCCATCTAGCGCTTACTCGTCTATCCGGCGCTGCCTTTGTGTGTGCGGTGCTGCTTTTCCCGATTAGGCAGAAACCGTTGTGGAAGCCTGAAAAAGCGTTGCAGAAATCGGGGGTTCGGAAGCTGCAGGGTGAGAGCATGAAGCTAACAAGTGTGCAGATTTCCGTCTCAAGGCAGTCACATTCGACAGCGTGCCGTGGGTGATCACGATGAAGAAGAACGACCATTACTTCCCAACCATGGAGTGGATCAAGGACGATAATGAGGCGTGCGGATGGCGGCGGGTGACGTACGAGGGCTCCGAAGTCTTCAAAGGAGAAGCGCCCGATGGCCTGGCTCCTGTCGCAGAAGACATGGAGATGGAATAATTATAGGGCGGGTGCGTGTGGCAAGACAGTAAAAACGGGTATGTCTCCCCTCTGTGTGTAACGTTTACGGGTGTCACAAGGCTCTGTAAGGTAGGATCTCAAGGGCGTTATAACAAGAGCAGGGCTGTTCTTTGGAGTCGGGCGTCAAGGGCTGAATGTGTTTTCTACACATGCGTACATATAGAATGCACCCCACAAATGCCGGCGACATGCCAAGAAGAAAGGATGGATAGAAATTCGCGATGAAGATAATGGACGAGCCAGCAGACTCTCACATTGTGCGCCATTGTTATGGATATATGCGCGCAGCCCAGAGTGTCGTGTTTGTAATGACAATCCGTACAATGGGATCTCCATGTCAGTTGGTGACGGCTTGGATGCTGTAATTGAGTGCAACTGTATTACGTATTAATACATGTAGTGATTACTTACCACCTACGGAGTAATACTACTACATACAAGTCATGCGCCGGAGCTTGTGTGGAGCGGCGGGGTCACTGGTGTCTGTGTGCCTGTCCGTATGCATGTCTTCATCGGCTGTCCGGTCGCAACGTCTACCATTTCTCCGAACCGCCAACGTCATTGTGTTGCTCGTAGGATCGGGGCTATCGAACCCCTTCTGTCTAGGCACTGGCGATGTCTTGAGCCCGTAACTAATAAAAGGAGAAGCAATTTCACCCAACGTTGGCCATGGCTCCAGCAGGCACAATCGTGGTCAGTCCCCCTCGATAGCGTCACCAGGCGCAAACCGAAGACGCACCTCCTTCTAACACTTCTGTCCTTTACTCCTAGACCAAGCTCAAGGTGCAGCTCAAGCTCGCCATCGCCCGTCTGCGCATGGTCCAACAGCGCGATGAGCAAATCGGCAAGACACAGCGGCGCGCCATGGCCCAGCTCCTCGAGGCGGGCAAAGTCGACTCGGCCACCATCCGCGTCGAGAACATCATCCGCTCCGACGTCACGACGGAGCTACACGAGCTGCTGGAGTTGTACTGCGAGCTACTGCTCGCTCGGGCCGGACTGCTCGAGGCCCCCGTGTGCGACCCCGGCCTGGAGGAGGCTGTCAAGAGCCTTATCTACGCTGCGCCCAAGACGGAGATCAAGGAGCTAGCCACGGTCAGACAGCTGCTGGCGGAGAAGTATGGAAAGGAGTTTGCACTCGCCGCCATGGATAACTCGGACGGCAAGGTCAACGACAAGGTGGTGCGTAAGCTCAGTATCGAGCCGCCCAGGAAGGACCTCGTGCAGGGCTATTTGGAGGAGATTGCCAAGGCGTATGGTGTGGACTGGCCCAAGAGGGAAAAGGTTGCGGAGCCGCCCGAATTTGTCGATGAAGATGACGATGCACCTGGTGGCAAGGTGCTGGCAGAGCCGCTGGCCGCAACGCCGCGGAAATTGTCCAAAGACGAAGATCAAGCGTCCAAAGCAACTCCATCACTAAGGAGGCTCGACGGTCCAGGAAGTCCCTTGACCGTCACGCCGCCGCGAATGACGACGGACAATGTACATCCCAAGGTGACGCATGACTCGGTCGAGTTGAAAGCCAGTCGCGACGTGAACGAAGGGACTGCAGCCGAGGCGAGAGACAAGAATCAGCCACGAGAGCCTGGCGGGTCGGTGCCCAACATTAGTGATTTGGAGAAACGATTTGCGGCCTTGAAAAAGAGGTAACCGTCGATGGACGGTGTCTGGGGTGAACAAGGGCCGGCGTCTGGGGGGCAACTTCCCTTTGTTTTCTCGGCGAGGGATCTGGCCATTCATTAGTTGCATAGCTTTCCGTGGCTCATGACTGGAGGGTTTCTTTTAAACATATGGAGTTTGCGGAATGACGTTTGCTATACTGGCTGGGTGCCTGTCTATCTCGATAAGAAACAAAAAACGAGTGAACAGTGGACAGCTACCCGCCAGCTCTTAGTGAACAGCATTCGCTCATTGTACAAGAACCCCCCCGCGCGCCTACAGCTGGCCAGAAGAACGGGTAAAACCATCGCCCGTTCAAGGTATTAATAGTCATCACCCAAACCCATCTCCTTTCATCCCACAGGCTTTCTCTCAGATCACAGGTCGGTCAACCTTCGTCCTTCAACATGCGCTCAGCGAACGATATCATGCACACTCTCCGCACCGTCGTCGGCTGCAATCACATCCGTAACCTCACCGAAGTGGGTTATATGCGCCTGAAGACTCTCAAAAGACGCATGACTGCTGTAAGAAAGCAGCTTCGTCCCACTCTGGCTTTGCAAATCTACGTCACTTGGTTGCTGGAGCAGGCATTTCGATTCCGAGACGCATGGGAACGTCATTTGTCCCTCAACGACTGGTGCCTCTGCGTGGCGGATGTGGGCTGCGAAAGGGTAACCTTGAATCGCGTGTGGCGGGACGTGGAGAGATGGAGCGAGGTAAGGCAGGGGACTTGGTCTGCTGGAGATATGCGACACCTCTGGGACATGCAGCGTCACGTCTTCAGGATCTTGTATTCCCATGACGGCCTGATGGTCCAACCGACAAGAGAAAGACAGAACGGGCCTGGTGCTCCGTCTGGGCGATGGGCCCAAGGGAACTTGGATGGCTTCTCGCCCAAGAGCGTTGATTCACATTCCCGCCCTGACTACTCTGAGCTTAAAGAAAGGATGAGTGACATTCAGCACGTTGGAGGAGATGATTCTGTCTATCCTGACCGAGTCTGCGCAGACCCGTCTACCGACAGAGTTTCGACCTCTCCGGCGCCTGCCAGCCTTTGCAATAGCTCGGTGTCAGAAGCGGACCACGACCCCAGGCACGATTCTGAGACGAGCCGCAATAGATGGTTTAAGCGTCCTAAACCGGCTTCAATGGATCTCATGGGAACACGCAGGATCGAGAGAGATCGCTCTCACAGACTGCTACGGGCTCCGCCGAGACTGCATGATGATGACAACAATGTGCAGTCGGATCATCATATTTCGGTTCCCGGCATGCGGAAGAAGTCTGTGGAAGAAACGTCAACACCTTCGGTGACGACCCTAGGGCTTGATCTTGATCAAGAGAGAAGCCCCCAGCTCCAGAATGGAGTCGGCTTAGACCATAACAGCGCGACCGTTTCCGCAACCGAGCCTGTTCATTCTGAGAAATTGGTATGCATCGGATTTCTACTGCCGTTTCGAGCTTGGTCGTGTATCCAGTCTGACAGTCTCCCAGAAAGAAGCTGGTTCATTGAGTTCGCTCGACATGTATCTGCAAGCGACCGACGTCGAAAGAATCGCCCTGGAAGAAGCCGATGCTTTTCTAGGTCGGTTGGCAAAGATTCTGGACGCAAAATATTTATAGGGAACCTTGAGGAGTCCAGGTATTCGGCTTATTAATTGTTGCATCTCCCGGGCCTGGCTTGTCCGAGAATGCGCCGCTGCTTGGGTCGCCAAAATACGGGTAAATTGCTCGATCGATCCTACCCGTAGGATCAAGGAGTTGAAAACTTGAAGTTATGCTGGCGCCTAGAGCTCGATGGCCACCGACGAGGTGGGCCAACAGATAGGATTCCTATAGATTAGGCGGTGGAAGCTTTGACGAAACTTGCCCTGGGAGTCTCGAAACGAGCAATCAGAAGGTGAAAGGGCTCATATATAGTATGCCTTTTCGATGGGAGAACGGTCATTTTTTTCGTCATGACTTTATGAAACGCCAAGTTTTAGCCTACTTGTAGGTAGACGACGAACGTGACATGCGTTGAGCTACGCATCCCATAGTGGAAGTTCGTTCATTCCAGCTTGTCGAGATGCTCCAGTCTCGTCAAAACGACTTGTTTACTCGTCTCTTCAATCTCGCCGGCCAGAAACACCTCATCGAGGATAGCATAGACCTTGTAGAAGTTGAAGACAAGGTCGAGTTCGCATACGTTGCCGAAGAATGCATCGAGGACCTCGACAAAGAAGTGAATAGCTTCCAGGTAGGCGAGCTCGTTATCGTTGGTGTCTACACAGACGCAGAAGAAAAGCCCCGCGTAGCGACGATAGATGATCTTGTTGTTTCGAAACTCGACAAAGTTGGATTGGTATTTTTGGTCCCGTGGTGCAACAAGACGATGCACCTCGCCCTTGAGCTTGATTTTCTGATCATCGCTGTAGGGCACGTACCACTTGGCGAGCCGAGTCTTGCCTCTGCAACGAAAGGGTTTCCACGTCAGCTTGAAAAAGAAGAGGATACGATTGCGAAAAAAGACAAGCGAAGGTATATCTCAACGTACTGGCGATTCTGAATGAGGATGAAGGAGAGCATGGTCGGTTGAACCGGAGGTATGGTGCGCTAAGTCGATTAAAGAATAAGCGGCACCAGAATCAACTCGTAGATGATACCATTGACTGCCTAAGCGAGTGCGCGCAAGCTTGTCGGCGCTGGTTGTCTATCTTGGCGACGTCAAAGGTGGGTGGGTGTTCAAGGTCAGGCTCCGTCATGAGAAGTGCCCAGAAAGCCGAATCGTTAGGTAAGCTGGCTGTACGGAGCACTTTGGGGCAATTCGTTCCACTCCCAATTAGGTGAGTATCAAATTACCTACTACGTACTACTATGTAGTATATAGCTAGTGGTGGTGGGGGAGTACTCCGTAGAACTGCCAGCGAACCTACCCTACTCCGCCGCCACTGAGCTGAGACGGAGAATGGCGCAAAGCACGCCCTTCTTCTATGGTCGTTTCAAGATGCTCGGGCGCTCTAGTCATTTCCTCTAGCCATTTTCTGTGACATTTTTAGCCGCCATGGACCGCCTCTCCTTGTTGGCAAGCCATTTCGATCAAGCCTGTTCAGCTCTCCAGCGTTTAAGCGTCCGGTTTCGACCCTGGTCGAGTGACAAACACCAAGATCGACAAGATCGGCGATAGCCTCCTCATCCCTGGCCTTCACATCGCTTTTGCGTCATGGCTCGAGAATGCTGCCCTCTTCATTCTCACTCTGCTCTCCTTCCAATAGCATTTCCTGCCATTGATCTTGTCCAAGTCCGTCACCGATTTCTTGAGCCTTACGCCGTCCAACTGCGATGGAGCCGGTTTCCAACCTCCGTGCATTATGGCATTCCCGAGCGCGGTCCGGAGACTGGTGTTGGCTATCTGGGGTAATTGGGGTACCAATACGCTCTGGCAACGAATCTGCAAGCATTCAATTGCCTGCGTTGCGGCCACCACCATTGCCATCCTGCCTCACTTCAGCAAGACGTCCAACTTCCTCATCCCCATGGTCGTTGTTTTCGCCCATCCTGGCCAGCGACTTGGGTTGATGGTTGAGTCTCTTTTGATGATATTATTCGGGTCCCTGCTTGGACTTTGCTGGTCTTTGCTTGGCCTTTACTTGTCAAGCCTCGTCCAAGACACCAACCCGCCGGCGGCCTTTACTCTAAGGGCTCTGTTTCTACTCGCCTGCGTCCTATTGCATGGGTTCCTTCGGTCGTCAAGCCCCCGTCTATTCAATTTTGTCCTGTTTCTTTTCATCGCCGCTCTGCTCACTGTTCAGCTTCCCAGCACAGCAACCCTCACGCTGTTCACTACCATTTACATCCCGATCCTACTTGGTGGAGGTGTGTCGATGCTGGTTAATGTCTCCACCTTCCCGGAACTGTCGAGTAATTATTTGGGTTCCTCTACGATCGAAACCATATCGGAGGCAATGGATACCCTCAACTGCGCTACGCACTGGTTCATCACCCCTGGTGGCGATCCTGACGACACGGGCAACTCAACGCAAGATCCTGGGCCTGCTGTTTCTGGGACGAAATCCTGCGGCACTCTCGAGCATAGCAAGCAGAGGCTCAGGGCATGGTTGCGCGATTTCGCTTCTGAATTCCCCAACCCTTTGCGCTCACAGATCAAGGCTACAGCGACCTTACCAGCCAATCACACAAAACTCGCTCAATTGATGGACCAAAAGCCGATTCTTAGATCGAAACTCTCTCGCTCCATGACGGCTCAGGACGAAGTCAACTTCGAAATCTCCCTGTCACCACTTCCCCCAGCGTTCCTGAGGCCAATTGGCGCAGAATCGCTGCCTTCTCTGGTTCAGGACGTCGTGATTCTTGTCGGGGCATGCGAGAACAAGTTTTTGCTCGTTGGAGGTGGCAATGAATCAGCCTGTGATAACAGCGAGAGTGCCGAAACGGACCATTCTCTTCAACATACGACGCAGAATAGCGACGCATCAGAGGCATTACATCCAAGAAAAAGCGTGGATGCGCGCGTGTCGCAAATGAGCGCTGTTGAAAGCGTTCAGCCTGCGCGAGAAGTCGAAATCGGTAGCGCAGAGGTGCTCGAATCTATTCTTGCTCGCATTCGCCGTCCAGTAGAGGAGCTTCGGGCCTCCATGGGAGCAACGGTTGGCTTGCTCAAGTCATCTTTGGCTCATTGCTTCGATGTCTCTAGCCCGACATGTGGCGCGTCACCGGCAGCCGTCTCCTTGGACGAGATTGATCGACAGATCGATCAATTCACGGAGGCCCTTGCAAAATTTGATGCCCAGTCTGCGGAAGAGCTTCAACGAGCTGCTATGGCGGAAGCTGGCCAATCTGTTGGTTTCATGCCCCGAATGGAAACGTTCCTGGTGTCTTCCTTTCTACTAGCCTTCCGTAGTGCAACAACGCACCTGCTTCAAATGGCTCGCCACGCAAGAAACCTTGTGGAAACAAGGCAACGGTATGAAAGGAATATACACATATGGTTTCCTCACCATGCCAGCGTTCGAGATTGGCTGTCCACCGGGGGCGAAGAGGATGGAATGGTGTTACCTAAAGGGGCTAAGAAAGCGGCTCGCCGTGGCCTCAACGCTGGGTCAGATCTCTCCGGAACTGAATGCAAAGAAGCAGGAACTGAGCATCGACGCCCTAGCAGATCAACTTTAGACGAAGAGTCAGCAGTCGGTTGCGCCCAGGAACCCAAGGCTAAATCTGAAAAAAGCCCCGGGGGGTTGAAAGACACAAAGAGGAGCAAGCGCAAGTCAGCATCGCGCTGGAAATACAGGCTTAGAGCATCTATGGCAGCTGTTGTCGAGTGGGCACAGGACTCGGAAGATTTGAGCTACGCAGTGAAGCTGGCAATTGCCATCTTTGCCGTGACCTGGCCGGCCTTTGTGCCTTCTTGGAACACGTGGTACACCGAAATCAAGGGAATTTGGGCACCAATGCAGCTGGTGTTGGTCTTTGAAGTAGCCATTGGCAGCTCACTCTTCGTCTTTTTCGTCCGTCTTTTTGGCGTCGTATTTGGTTGCCTCGTTGGCTTCTTGGCCATCGAGATCGGACGAGGAAACCGTGTCGCTGCTGTGTTGCTTTTGACGCTCGGGATCGTTCCGTCTGTTTATGTTCAAATTGCCACCAAGTACGTCAAAGCTGGCATGATATCTATCGTCTCCTTGGCAGTGGTCACTCTATGTGGGTCGTTCACGAATCAACATTTGGAAAGAGTGAGATTACTGACAGATAACAGCTGCCATAGGAAAGAGTCAAGAGGCCCCCGAGATATTTTACAAACGCCTTGTTGCCTTTCTCATCGGTGGCCTTGCTGCCATGTTGGTCGAGATGATAATCATGCCCGTACGCGCAAGAGACCGTCTCGTAGAGTCTCTGTCAGCTGCTGTACGACAAACACAGACCATGCAAGCAGCCGTTTCCGTCGGCATCGACGATCCTCGAAGAACTGACTTCCGCTCCCCTTTGCGAATACGAAGATTTTGCCGTGCCCGAGACAAGGCCAATGCAGCACTTCGCGCAGCCGAGACATTCCTTCCCTTTTGTGCTACTGAACCTCGGTTCAAAGGAAGTTTCCGACCTCTCGAGCCCATTTACAAAGAAATTGTCTACGTACTTCATCAGATCATCGACCGTATGAACAACGTTGTTCAACTGCGACAAGCATATGGATCATCCATCTTGGAAGACTTCAACGCGGAGGTTCATGCACATCGGAGAAACGCGGCTGCGAGCAGCACGCTGATTCTCTTTTCCGTGGACGAGGCGTTGACGACCTGGCTGCCGTTGCCACAGTTTCTTCCGTCAGCCCGTCTAGCTCAGCTCAGGCTGATCAGTCGCGTTCGCGAAGTTTTGAAGACGCAGAGTCCCAAGGGCCAGAGCGCCGATATAGACGAAAAGACTGCAAAGTTGATCACGCAGCGGGCATTCCTATCTTGGAATGCCAGTGCCGCAGGCCAGATGGAAATCATCGAATATTTGGAAGAACTGGCCGAGTTGGCCAAGCTTCTTGTCGGTGTGAATGCCTTTCGAAGTGGCATGCTGGAGCGGCCCAAGTACCGACGTGGCGTCCAGGAGATGGAAGTGACTGATCTGTGTCCTGACCATGATCAGCTGTCACAAGACAACTCATCCGCATCAAGGAAACGTCCTGGAATCAATCGAGCTGCCACCTTGGGTGGCAAAGTAGGACCTCGACGAAAAACTGGCGGCAATGTATTTACAGATGTTCCCGACGTTGAGGAAGCTGATGAGCGAGTTGAGGGTGGGGACGAGGATATACCGCTGAGCTTACAACGGATTGGCACTCGATTGAGGCAAGATAATGCGGTAGTCAGACGTAGAGCCTTTACCGTTGGTCATGAGCGGTCAAAGCCCTGATACTTGTTTCACTTGATGCGTCTTCGGTCAAATATACTATCCTCGTTACGTATTTGGATATGAGATAGAATTGAACTGTCTGAATTCATTGCTCATAAACGCCTGTAATCTATAATTTTGCTCATAGCTTTTTTGGCTATGTTCTTGCCACGTTGGTAAGTTGAGGATGTTGCAACCCAACAAAATCGATATGACAGGATTCTCCTGATCTTGGCCCCTGATACCATGTTTATCCATAACTCCCATATAACGCCAGGGTATATCACCATCGCTAATCCAGAAGTGGATGAAGACGCCGAAAAGATAGCCTGTAGACTCCAACTCTACCCAGATACCCGAATGATCTGTCTGTAAAATTGGTGGCATGATCATTATCCCAACAGCTTCCGTCGGCCGTTCCCCGCCGTCTAGTACGTGCCTCCAGGAACAAATAAATTCATCAAATAATGTTCAGTGCAGTATGCTGTAGCAACTTGGTGCCATTAAGCATGGCGCGGGCCTTTTTGGGCCTCTGCTGAAATCGACGAAACGCCTCCTGCACATGGCGAGGTTCTACGGGTGTCTTTCCCTCGCTGGGCGGATCGAATAAGCCGCCGTGGTTGAGCTTGCGCTTCTTGGTGCCGGCATTGTCGGCACCGCTCTGTGCACGGGCCATGTCCTCCTGTTCCTTGGCTTTCAGGGCGACCTCGGTAAGGGTGGCGACCATCTCAAAGGTAAGAAAGCCGAGGATGTCGACAATATCATCCGAGGGCTTGCTGTCGGTGACGATTCCGAAGCCAGCCCATTCGCGGAAGCGCTTGCCCTTTCGCCAGGTGAAGGATGCCTGGCGATACTCGGACCAGGTGACGTATTCTTCCCGCGTCATGACCTTTGTTCGCTCGTCGGCTTTGCGGAGCCGTTGCAGGGTGATGTAGTTTGATTCCTCCTCTTCTTCGTCATCTTCATCGTCGCGCTCGGGAACCTCGATAGAGTAGAATGTGGCAGGTTCCCAGGGTAGTCCGACCTTGGCCTTCTTGTTCTTTTTGGCGGCATCGTCGACGGGTCCTCCAGCTGCGACGCCACCGACAGGGTCGTCGCCGCCAGCGAGATCGGCATCTGCGCCTTTATCATCTGAGTCTTTGACGTTTTTGCGCACGTCCTTCCACGAGAGAAAGGTTCGCAGGCGGGAGACTTTGGCTTGGTCGTGGCGGATCTGGAAGATGAGGTCGTTGGTGCTGATGGATTTGGAGCCACGTCGCGAAGCGAGTTCGGTACAGTTGCGAAGCTTTCGAGAGATTAGCACCTTATCTGATCAAGTCGAGAGGTCTGCAGATGGCAGACGGGGATAGTACCAATTCAATGACTTGTTGTCGCACGATGTCTTCTATGATGCTGGTGGTCTCGACAGATGGCTCGCCAGTTTCGCCGGAAACGTACATCATCTACGATAGCAAGGTCAGTCAGGTTGTCTAATTCTCAGTACTGCAAGAGCATGAGTCGCGCTCGGAGCTCACCTGACTGATCTCTTGGCGGTATTTGTATAGCTTGTTGTCCTTCGATTCCGCCATTTTGCAGGTGATAGAGTGTGAGTATGTTTAGGACAATTATGAGAAAGTGAGCTGGCTGTTTGAATTGACTAGGAAGAAAGATCCATGCAATGTTGTCAATCGCTGTTCAGGTGCCGATCCCAAACACATCTGTCGTAGCTATTTAGAGCATCATCGGGTGTTGTGTCGTTACAGAGGCGCGAATAGCGGTACGAGTGGGGCACGGAAGACAAGTGACGGCGAACGACGGGCTCGGGTTTAGCTAAATAAGACGACTGTCGCAAAGAAGATTGCCATAAAGCTCGATGTCGAAAAGTTAGAAGAATAGGCGTGAAAAGACAATGATTGCAGACGTGGGCTGTGGATTGTCACAGTAGTATGAGGGTGAGGGTCGCTGAGTGACTCGGGGGCGGCACGTGACAGGCTAGTCACGATAGCAATACAGCGTGATTGCCTCATTCAGCGAACTCGTAGTACAATACTGACACGTTCAGAACCTTCTTTTGGTTAGGTGGAAATAATACCATTTGATGTCATGGCCGTGCTTCTTTCACAACGCCCGCGGATTCGAAAGATGCATACGAGTATTTAGTCATTCTGTTCAATTACCTTACTCTGCAAAGCTATCTCGTCTCCCGCGGGACCAAAGGATGCCGTTCCCTTGGACCCCCATACGATGGCATAGTGTGCCGCCAATAGCTTCCACTCTTCCACTTCGTCAAGACCCTCGAGCCTGTCCACGCGCTCCCGCTCTTCTTCTGAAATCCATTGATCCCAAAGCTTCTCGATGGTTGCACACGCGGCCTTGTCGAGGCCAATGGCGCGAAGCCGAGACATTTGGCCGTCAGAGTCTCTGATGCGCTCTAAGCTGGGCATGTTGATGCGTCGTGCTCTCAAATTGGACACCATCATCTTACCAAAGGCATCCTCGAGCGGCATTGGCTCGTACATGAGCATGGCCATTTGGGGGATCTGGGAGCTGAAGGCTTCCAAGAGGCGAACTGAATCCTCGTACGTGAGGTAGCAGAGGCAGCATTCCGACAATACTAGGGTGGGAACATGGGTTTCGATGGTAGGCGGGAGAGGTGAGTTCGCATCTCCAATGGCCCGAAGGTCCCTCGCGTGACAATAATATCTGCCACCACTCGCCGATTGTGCATGCCAAGAGCCGTCGTCCTTGGATTGATAGCCCGTAAACAGTGCCCGTAGACTACTGACGGACTGCACAACACCCAGCTTACGCCTGCAAGTAGTCTCGAAGTCGATCTCATGATAGATGAGCCGAGCTGCGGCGGATTGCGACAGGAGGTGGAAAGGCCGGGTGTCGGTGCCGGCACCCAAAGATATGATCTGCTTCAAGTTGGACGTCTCGGAGCTATCATTTTGTGACAGAAAGCCTGCGATCAGGGCATCGAGAGACTTGGTTCGCATATATGTGCCTGCCTCCTGATATCAGCATGCCTAACGTTAGGGATCGACAGGTGCAATTTACCTCGATTTATGATGGGCAGCCGACGCGGAGCTGGCTCAGAAACAAAGTGTTGAGCAAAAGAGTCGCACAAGTACCCCAGGTCCACGGCGCTGAGCCTAGACACGGCGGCGTCACCGTCGGTTCCCTGAATAGTGGCATCGGGGGACACGGTCAAGGGGGCAGAGTTGTTTGCCGGTCCTCGCCGCCTGGCACCACGCCCTCCGCCTCGGCTAGGGCCCCGCAGAGAGAGCAGATTGGGGATCGATGGCGCGGCCATTCAGGGTCAGGCTTGATGTTTGCTTCAACGGCTGAAGTGGATTGCACCAGAGCACCCTGAGCTCGTTCAGCACTCGAGGTCCACAGTAGCTTGCGATAATGTCAAGAACCCGACCATCTACCCCAAGAAATTAGTCATGCCTGAGCCGCGCTGAGTAAACCTGCATAGCAAAAGAGATATATGTTTCCAGGCAATATTCATGTATCCTGCGCGGTCAAGCGACAGGTATGTACGTATGTGTCATGGGTGCGGGAACGAGGGGGTTGAAATGGGCATGACAGGTGAGTGTTGACATGTCACTCTGGCGGGGGTAATCCGGCGTATGTATTACCTGTATTGCTGCAAGATTCATCGGGGTTGGTGCAAGCTTTGGATACATAACAATGGTTGGTTCTCCAACTTCTCCAATCTCGTGCCGGACCGTGCCAACCGAACACAATCCATCTTGGTCCGCTGAGTGTTTTTACATATTTACTCCGTTACGTTAGTCATCACCCTGATGCCGCTTACGTGTACGATCGCTTATTTGACCACTGCGTCTATTTGCATACTCCGTCAATCTTCACCCGTATGCAGCTTACTTGGAGTACGTGCACAGCCTCTTATTCGACAACAAAACCCGTTGGTTATTACTGCTATGCAGGTCAATTAGCCCTTCATTTGAATGCCGTGGGACCTTTTGTAATAGGATCTTTGACTCCGCACGACCGGTTTCCCTGTTGAAGCTATCTGAGGCTTTAACTCCGTACGACCGGTATTCCTGTTGAAGCTATATTGCTGTTCTTTTAGCGAACGCCGAAACGCGCAGGAACAACTAGACGTACAGGACGGGACTTCCATATCTCCAGGACCGACCGGGGTTTCCATATCTCCAGGGCGAGGTTTCCAGATATTCAGGACGTTTTCTTCCCAATAGTCTCTCCGCGCCGAGGTACTAGCTATCACCACAGTACATCTACTGGGCTACCAACACCGCGCAGTATGTACTTGTATGTATTACCTGGCATGTAAGCCGCACATAGGGGTAGCGTAGCCAGCTGGCTACAGGGCCTCTGTTTGCGCGGGCGCTGCTTCTGTTTGTGCGGGCGCGACGTCTGTTTGTACATACGGGCGCTAGGTAGTTTCCTCTGTTTGTACACACGGGCGCTAGTTTCATGTTCCTCTGTTTGTACGGGCGCTGCCCCTGTTTATCCGGCGCTGTCTCTGGTTGTGCCTGCACTGCCTCTGTGCGGTGTAGCCAGTAGCCGTGCGTTGGAAGACTTGTAATACCAGCACTGAGGCACTTGCAAAAAGCCATCTTTCCAAATTGGGCAGAAATCGCCCTGCAAGGCGCAACTAACCCTGTAATGTAACGGTTACGAACGACGACAGAGCACTCACGCACTGCAGTCAAGTACACAGCACGGATGTTGCAACACTTCTTAAAGGAACCTCATCTCCCTCGCCGTTGTCAATGATCCCGGCTCTATCTCCAAGTCGATGACTTGAAAACCATGTCGCGCTTCTCAGAGCCCTCATTTTGGCGTCATCATCGATCCATCCACCCGACGCTTCGCCTGCGACCAGTGCCACGCCCAGAAACTGCGCTGCACCAAGGCTGATGATTGTCATTCCTGTGTGCGGTGCCATCGTCTGAAGAGGCAATGCGTCTGGAGTTCAACGCTTCGCAGCGGCCGACCACCTAAGACGACGAAGCGTCCTGCAGTAGATGATAATTTGTCCGAATAGCCGTACGAAGTACTAAGCCTAGTCATCACGCTCGATTTGGGGTTAAACCACCGACGCCGAAACATCTCGATCCAGCAGGACCGAATCCGAATGAGTAGCATCCTAGGAAATGATAACATTGAGGTGAAGAACCTATTTCACTCGTACAGTATACGAAGACCGACTGTATGCAGATGCATACCCACAATGATACCTACCATGGCAGAGTATGCACCAGCTCTTCCACCGACCCAGACAGCTCTGGTAGCTCTCTCGGAGGGCAAATACACCATCGCTCAGCGCCATTTTCTGCCCAAGCAGCCACCCGCCCCGGGCGACATCCTCGTGCGGGTGACCCACGTCGCCCTAAACCCTTGTAACTGGAAGATGATTGACTTCTCGCCTGCTATCGGCTCCGTTGGCGGCAACGACTTCTCCGGCGAGGTAGTTGATGTTGGGGCACAGGTTCAGCGCTGGCATGTTGGAGACTCGGTGTGCGGTTTCTTGTACGGACTGGGTCCGCATGTGGGCGAAAGGGGCTGGGCCGGTGCGTTTGCTCAGTATATCAGTGTCGATGAGGGACTGGTGATGCGCGTGACTCCGAGTCTTGGTAGAGCTCAGGCGGCCTGTCTTGGGGCTGGTGTCATCACCGCGGGCATGTCGCTCTTTCGGAGCCTTGGACTGTCACCTATTGGTGAGCCGCATGTGGATCTTGATGGGAACAGGAATACTGCGAAGTCGAAGCCTTATCTTCTGGTGTACGGAGGGAGCACGGCAACTGGGACCATGGCGATTCAGCTGGCACGACTGCATGTCTTATCCTGTTCCGTCTAATTACACCATACAGCCCATGTCTGAAAGGCTAACAGGAATACAGCGCCGGATACCTTCCCCTCGCAACCTGCTCGCCGTCCAACTTCGACCTCGTCAAGTCTTTTGGCGCCGAGAACGTCTTTGATTACCACTCGCCATCATGCGGCGTGGCGATTCGTGCCTTCACCAAAGGCAAGCTGCAGAAAGCCCTGGATTGCATCGCCGACTCCTCCAGCATGAGAATCTGCTACGCGGCCATGGGCCCACAAGGTGGCAAGTATACGGCACTAGAACCGCCTCCGGAACACATCAAGCAGACTCGCAAGGATATAGAGTCTGACTGGGTCATGGCGTTGACCATATTCGGGAAAGCCGTTGACCTGAAAGGTCCGTTTGGGTGCGATGCTGTCCCGGGTGACATGGACTGGGCTCGGTCGTGGTATATGCAAGCCGAAGGTCTGGTTGCCAGTGGGCTCCTGCGGCATCATCCAGCAAAGGTGGAAAATGGAAACTGGGCGGACGTGCTCCGAGGTATCGATGAGCTGCGTGGTGGGAAGGTTCGTGGGGTGAAGCTCGTGTACAGCATTGAGTAGCTTCTATTTTACGATAGTAGGCATGGTATAGAATATACAAAACGCGTACTTCAATCATCTGGCCAAAACTTATCGCCAGGGGGCAATTGTGTCTGTCAGTAACTCGACGGTGTTCTATACAATGTGTGCTCTTGCTATAAGATTAAAACTCTTCTAACGTATTCAGACATATAGCTTCTCATCCTGCGGTGCTACCAGGTCAATTCGGATGCGCAACCCGGCCTTTTGCAGCCTGTTGATATATGTCATTCCCAGCGATGCTGGCGTGAGCACACCCCCTTGGAGCTTCGTCAGGAGCGACGAAGATGCGCCACTGTCCAGCTCCTCAAGAGCTGACAGGGCAGCCTCAGAAACTAGAATCGCACAGCAGTTGTACACATCCGTGTCAATTCTCATGGTTCCTATGACACGGGTGGCATGTTTCAAGCCTCTAGCGGTTGAGTTGGCTAGCAATGCGGCTTTCCACTCTACAAAGTGCCTCTCTCCCTTGGCAATCTGCGGCCCTGTCCCGGGTGCTGGTGATAGCCAGGCCAGAAGACTTCGCAAGGGAGGGAACAGGACGACAAACAGCGTCGCCAATGACACACCTAGAAAGGATAGCCATCCCTGGCAGATATTCCTGGCACGGCTATAGCCCTGGAAGCTGAAGCACTCTCCATACTTTTCATCGGCAGCCCCATAGCATTGGAACAAGGACCACGTGCGCATGACGACGGCACGGTCTGCCATGGCCGACGGATTAAACGTCGAGGACCTAGAAATGTGTCGTAACGCACCGGCAGGATCGAGACGGCAGGGGAACGATTGGGGCCCGCGTTAGGCACGCAGGAGGCCATAGGCGCACTGGAGGCGCTCAATTGGAATAGACTGTAAGTGCTCAATACCCCGAGCATGGCGGCAATGGTACCACCGCTGTATCCTGGCCACGTGTGGTCGATTGCAAAGTACAACGGTCCTGCTGGGACAAGACGAGCTTCTCGAATCTTTTTGAGCAGCAAATATGTCATAAGATCCGGCGGGGAAGACTCAACAGCACATTGAGGGATGATCTGTTCTAGTTAGTATTGCATTGTCTTCGCATGGGCGGTTACGTACGGGTGCCCCTTGAGCGACGGCCTCGTCATGAAGAGTTTTGGCGATTTCATGGCTCCAGGTGTGTTCCCCGGTAGAATCCACATAGGCCGTGGACTGCCTGATACAAGCCTCGACAACTGGCGTTCCGTGTTTGCTGAACGGCTGCAATCTGATAAGCAGCAGGACTGTGAAGATCAATACTTGGGTAATGGACCTACGCCGACAGTGTTGAGGACCAGCCTTGTCTGAGATGCCAGTCTGTCCAGATCACTGGTTTCGAGAGCTGCAACCACCACCGCAGGCGGTTTTAGATGAGGGTAGGCATTTCGCAATTTGCCGGATAGATGTTGTAGCTTGCTCGGATCGCGCCCTGCAATCGCCCATCGTAGAGTAGCCGGTGCATTAGCAGACAGGTATTGGCTGACCAAGGAGCCCAGATACCCTGTTGCACCAAGAACGATGAGATCGTAGCGTCGATTCTGCATGACTGCTGCTGCTGAGAGTTCCGGGCGTGTTATTGTGCAGAGGCCACTTGGAAGCAAGGATTGGAACGTGAAAACAGCTGCTTTGCCAGTGACTGCCAAAGAGATGTTTTGGTTCTTCCAAGTGTCTTCCGGTTATTCGCGATCTCTCTGGTAGATGCATATAATGCCTGGAAGACACTGGAAGGTACCATATGCGTACAGGACACTTCCTTCCACATACTTGTGCGATTCGTAATTACCTACCTGTACCTATTGTCAACTGGTCGGATAGTGCACAATGGCAGCCCTGCCTGCTTCTGCGGTTCCACTTTTGCCGTGCCTGACACGTTTTACACGCGGATGTGGATTGCCCTAATCGGGATAAACCTACCGAATCCTCCACCGAAGGTCCTTTCAAGTTGACGTGTATTAAAGTCCGCCACAAAGCGGCCCCCAGCTGTCATTGTGTTTTCGGCCAGGAACCGACGAAATGTCCGCCGCGCTAGCTCTTCTTCGAATCGCCCCGTTACTTAGTGCCTCGGCGTATTTGACCTTTACTGCCGCCGAGGATCTGTATTTTAAGCCCTACCTCGACCCGTCCGTCGCCGAAGCCGCCGAAGCGCTACTTCCGGCGTACATGACCATCTGGTACACCCGGGGCATGATTTTGATCTTTACAGTCTATCCGCTCACCTGGTGCACTGCCATTGCAAATTTACCCGTGGACACACTGGTGCATCAAAGCAAGCCCGCCTTTGTCCTTTACGTGTTAGGGTTAGCCTTCAGCCTGGGCCACATGGTATGGGGGCCACGCGCCATGTCCCTCCTCAACTCGATTAAGGAAAAAAAGGGACAAGGAAGCACTGATGTCGTGCGAGTGTGGTGTCGTATGAACCTGACACGGGGGTTGCTGGTGGATCTTCCGGCGTGGGGCTGCTTTCTTGCTGCGTTTCTGATTTGGGCCTCGTCTCACTGACTGGTATTCGGGGCTAAATGCGCCGAACGGGAGGGTCAATGTGTCAAAGACTTAAATATAGTACATGCAAGACAACGGTTAGCAGCCGAAATGTAACAACCATCACGTCATTGTCTCGTCAACCATGTCCTCATTTTACGATTTCACAGTTCTAGATGGTAGGAGCTCCGTCCCCTCTCATGATTGCAGTCCTTATCTGGTGTGTAATACAGGCAAGGGAAATAAGTTCTCACTGAGCGAAACTCGCGGAAAGGTCGTAGTCATCGTCAACACGGCGTCCAAATGCAGCTTCACTCCGCAGTACCAAGGGCTCGAAGACCTGTATAAGCGCCTCCAGGCCAAATATGGCGCCGACTTGGTCATTCTCGCATTTCCCTGCAACCAGTTTCTGCATCAAGATCCTGGAGACAACGACGAGATTCAATCTTTTTGCCAACTCAATTATGGCGTCACATTTCCCGTCATGGCAAAGGTGGACGTAAATGGTTCTACGGCCTCGCCGCTGTACGAGTGGCTGAAGGCCTAGAAGTCCGGTTCGCTGGGCCTCAAGCGAATTATGTGGAACTTTACTAAGGTGCGTTGTGATTGAAGATTAGAATATGCAGGCAGGGGCTGACAGACTCGGGTGTAGTTCGTGGTGGATCGCCATGGTCAGACGCGGAGTCGGTGGGCGCCTACAACTAAACCGGAGGAATTGGAAGCACATCTGGTTTCCCTGTTGGAGGAATCTTAGATTAGCGACCAGGTGATTGCACGAGTTTTTCGATCAAAGTCTCCACTACGGAGTAAATTCACCCCGTCCGTATCCACATGTGCATGCCGCACGGGCCCGGCGGGTTTTCCCCATTCAAGTACATCGCGCCGGATCCGACTCGGCGTGCTCCACTACTCCGATGCAGATGAGATCTATAATAACGAGGATAAGTCACAATCACTCTTGTAGACTGTAGCCAGCCATGCAAGCTGTTCGACTATCCTCATCCGAATAATGGCCGAAGCACCACCAAAGAAGGGATATGGGTGGCGATTCTGGGCAATATTCCCTGGTCTATGTATCGGTGGCCTGCTGAGCGCCCTCGATGCTACCGTTTTGTCGACCGTCTTGCCCACCATTGCTGGCAAGTTAGACTCGGATCTTCTATATGTCTGGGCTGTGAATGGTTATTTCGTCAGCCAGACGGCTGTACAACCTCTGTACGGACAGATCGCCAACATCTTTGGGCGCCGCTGGCCCATGATTGTGGCGGTGCTGCTCTTTGCCCTAGGTAGTGGACTATGTGGTGGCGCATCGAGCACAGAGATGCTGATCGCCGCTCGTGTGGTCCAAGGTCTTGGTGGCGGAGGTATTAATGTCATGACAGAGATCATTGTTGCCGACCTTGTTCCATTGCGGGAACGCCAGCAGGTTATGGGCATCATCTTCGCAGCCTTTGCCGTGGGCACCTTCATCGGCCCCGTGTTGGGTGGTGCTATTGTCGACCACACGTCTTGGCGATGGGTGTTTTACATCAATCTACCTCTCTGCGGCGTGACGCTGTTGTTGATGCTATTTTTCCTGAAAGTGCGATACGACCGTAGCACCACGATCCAAGCCCAGCTGAAACGGGTCGACTTCCTGGGCAATACCATCTTGATCGCGTCGGTCGTTGCCATCTTACTGTCGCTCACCTGGGGCGGCACCAAATACCCATGGAGCTCGTGGAATACTCTCGTTCCCCTACTCCTGGGCTTCCTTGGTCTGGCCGGTTTCATGTTCTACCAAGCCAGCTCGTGGTGTCTAGAGCCGACCATGCCGCTACGACTGTTCTCCAATCGCACCGCCGCTTTGACGTACCTTCTCAGCTTCCTGCACGGCATCATCCTCTACTGGGTGAGCCTGTTCCTGCCTGTCTACTTCCAGTCGATCCTGGAGGACACCCCCGAAAAGTCTGGCATCGATCTCTTCGCCAGTGTCATACCCATGGTGCCATTCGCCATCGTTGGCGGCATTCTCATCACGGTCACGGGCAATTACAAGTGGCTCCTCACCGCCGGCTTTGCCGCCATGACAATAGGCATGGGCCTTTTCAGCTTGCTCGACGACAAGACGACTACCGCTGTCTGGGTTATCTACCAGGTAGTTCTCGCCATAGGCTCCGGCATCGCTCTTATTGCTACTCTGCCCGCCATCCTTGCTAGTCTGCCTGAGTCCGACGTCGCCACCGCGACGGCAACGTGGGCTTTCCTCCGCAGCTTTGGATCTATCTGGGGCGTGTCTATCCCGTCTGCTGTGTTCAACACACGCTTCACCAACCTGGCATACCGCATCTCGGACGAGAAGCTGCGAGCTATGTTGAGAAACGGCGGTGCGTATCAGCTGGCTACCAAGTCATTCATGGAATCACTGAATAGCGCGCCCATGGTCAAGGCTGAAGTGGTCAGCGTCTACGTGACTAGTCTGAAGCTTGTTTGGCAGGTTGGAATTGCATTTGCAGCTATTGGCGTTCCGATCTCTTTTCTGCTTAAGAGCCTCAAGTTAAGAGATGAACTGAACACAGAGTTTGGGTTTGAAGAGAAGACAAGCGAGAAGAACAGTGAAGAGGAAGGAGAGCCTCGAAGGGTGTTGGAGCGGTAATGATGGGTACATTTCTGGTTTCTGGTCCCCAAGAAACTGACTGTATAAATTAGAAGTCCTGATATAATAATGCATCGTAGAGTCTGTTTCAAATTGGGAATTTATGGGTGAATATGTAGGCTGGGATGTTGCTGGGATGTGCGGAGAGATGCGTGTTTTCATGCACATAGGGAGGCGGCTTGTGTGCCACATGTTGGGAGTCCGGCTTATCCTACATGTACTTGGTCTGGGCTTCTCAGCGCAAACACCGGCCCAGATCGTGAGAACTTCTCTTATTCGGTTTGCACGGTGACCCACAGTTTGACTTGTTTCATATTGATTTAATGACGAAGGATGTACTCTTAGTATTAATAAGTATATGGACAAGCAAAGAAAATATAGAACACAAAGAGTCGTGCTATTCGTACACTGTCCTTCCTCCATCAGACATTTTTCTTACGTCAGCACACGCACAGGCCTGCCTGGACTGCAGATGGAGGACGGATAATAGTGCGGATAGCACAACTCAACATTCAACAACTGCCTGGACTATTTTGCACCTCTCAAAGCCTCGTCCAGCCATTCGAATGTTTTATCATGGACCACTGAAATGGCCGCAACTTTGGCCTGCAGGCCACCAGAGCCAACTCCCTTGGCAATCCACAGCTTGGAATTCCCTGGATGAAGCTTCTCCATGACCTCATGGATCTTCGTCGCGTTCCCTTCGGCCGGGAAATACGCCCAATCCGCCGCGCCAGTGACGAGCACGGGGCATTTGACCTGTGCAAGATACTCTGAGCCGTCCTCCTTGCGGAGAGTAAACTTCTTGAACTCTCGAGTGGATTGCGCGAAGTCTGGTAGTCCCAGGGCGAACCGGGCATGGGAAAACTCGAACCTCGTACGGAAATCCACCTTCCCCAGGGATCGCACGACGCGGTTGAAGAAGGGGTCGCCCATTCTATCCCACGCCTTCAGAAACACGGGTGGAATGCGAGAGTCGGCAATGTCCCACATGTCGTAGAAGCCATCCATCGCGATGCACGCCTTAACGCGAGGGTCCGTGGTACCGCGCAGAGCGAAATACGCGCCCATCGACTCGCCGAAGATGGCGATCTTTTCCAGGTCAAGGTGTAACTCGGGGCTCTCGGATGCGTACGAGAACAGTCGATCGAGAACTTTGGTGATGACGGCTTCCCAGTCGTGCCGCATGTACGTTCCGGCCGGCGCTCCAGCCGGGAACCCTTTCTTCTGATCCTGTTGGCGCAAGAAGATGCCCTGACCCGGCCCGTCAAATGTTAGGACGGCATAGCCGCGTCGCCGCGCCCCGGCGGCAATGTAGAAGTACAGCTCTTCTTGCGTGGAATCAAACCCTCCGCTATTCACAATGACTGGAATAGGATCTGTCGAATCCACCTCCCGCAGTGGCATGAACAGGTAGGCAGGCAGCGTCATGCCGTCCTGGTACGAGATCTCAAGGTGCAAGACCTCGCCTCCTCGCCCTTCGGAGTCCTCGAGCAACTTGAAGCCACGCTGGAAGTTGGCCACGCTGCGCTCGAGCGTCTTCAGTAGCCGCGGGTCCTTTGGATTACAGTGCAGCATGTACTCGGCAGCGCGCAGGTAGTTGCCGGAGCGGATCCACGCCCATCGACTTGTTTCGCTATCACCACGTCGATCGGCATCAACCGCGACCTTTTCCGCTTTGGCTGCGATGTCTACCCAGGCGCGAAACCAGCTTTCAGCATCGTTGTTTCGAATCGAGGCAAGCGCCTCCAGACATTCGCCAATATCGCATCCCTCAAATGGAGCTGTTCCAATCACGCGGAGGAACTCGAAGTGGAAGAACTGAGACTTGAAAAAGGTATACATTTTGCTTGGTGAGTGAGTAAAGGCCCGCCTGAGGGAGTTCCAACTTCTGAACGTATCTCCCTGCGGGTCTGCTGATAACAATTTGGAATTGGTCAATATTGGCGAATTTGATGGTCCTTCAGTCCTTCAGTCCTTCCAGGGGCCAGCTTCGGGCTCGGCACTGGTGTTCGGACTCATGTTCGGCGTCGTGGCCCGTGCACCCCTGTTGAAGGTTCGGCCTCCCCCTTCACGTATACATGGCCTACATGTAACTACGCGAATTAGGTGACACTCGTGGATTTTATTTTCTGCGAAAATCGACAATTTAAATACACGAGCAGGTGTTTCTTCACAGTATTCGATTACTTGCATACATTATCGAGCCATCGTCACCATGGCTTTGCCCTCCGCCCAGCCGGAGCCTATCGCCATCATTGGTAGTGCCTGTAGGTTCCCCGGAGGCGCATCGAGTCCTTCAAAACTCTGGGAGCTCCTGCACTCACCACGGGATCTTCTCTCCAAGATATCAGACGATCGGTTCGATCCTGATGGCTTCTATCATCCCGATGGAGAACACCACGGCAGCTCAAATGTACAATCATCGTACCTTCTCGATGAAGATACACGGGCGTTTGACGCATCCTTCTTCTCCATAAATGCACGAGAGGCAGAAGCTATGGATCCTCAGCACAGAATACTGCTGGAAACAGTCTATGAGTGCACCGAGAATGCCGGTGCGTCAGTTCAGGAGCTTCAGAATTCACAAACCGGAGTATATGTTGGCCTGATGACCAACGATTACCACGACATCCACCTGCGGGACATGGAGACGATCCCAAAATACAGCGGCACAGGAACCACCAGAAGCATTCTCAGTAACCGTGTCTCATACTTTTTCAACTGGAAGGGCCCCAGTATGACGATTGATACAGTCTGCTCTTCATCCCTGGTTGCAGTGCATCTAGCTGTGCAGAGCTTGCGCAGTGGTGAGACTTCGGTCGCGGTGGCGGCGGGAGCAAACCTGATTTTCGGGCCGGAAATGTATATCATAGAATCGAAGCTGCACATGCTCTCTCCTAATGGCCGGTCACGTATGTTGGATCACAATGCCGACGGGTATGGACGTGGAGAAGGAGTAGCTGCCGTTATGCTCAAGACTCTTTCCAGTGCAATTCGTGACGGCGACCCAATCGAATGCATCATTCGCGAAACTGGAGTCAATCACGACGGCAGGACTCCCGGTATTACCATGCCAAACCCGCTCAGCCAAGAGACCCTCATCCGCGACACCTATCGTCGGGCGGGTTTGGACTTGACAAGGAAAGAGGACCGGCCGCAATTCTTTGAAGCCCACGGGACCGGAACCCCTGTGGGAGATCCTCTAGAAGCCGAAGCCATCAGCACGGCCTTCTTCAGCAACGTCACTGCCGCTGTACCCGGGAATGAAACCCTCTACGTCGGCAGCATCAAAACGGTGATTGGTCACCTGGAAGGAGCCGCGGGGATGGCTAGCCTTATCAAAACATCGCTCGCTCTACAGCATAAGATAATACCTCCAAATCTGCATCTGGAGCAATTTAACCCCAAGGTCGTCCCGTTCACGACACATCTGCACATACCCACTGGGGCGATAGCATGGCCAGAGGTAACTGGTTCCTCTGTACGAAGGGCCGGCGTCAATAGTTTCGGATTCGGCGGAACGAACGCGCACGCCATTCTCGAAAGTTTCGAGGATGTGCGGCATAAGGATGGAGCTGTTTCTCTATCATCTGGCCTGCTCAGCCCCCTCGTCTTCTCTGCCAATTCCCAAGCCTCCCTCTTGGGATTGGTGAAGGCGTTTGTGGACCATTTGTCAGAGGTCGACTCCGAATACGACATCATAAATTTGGTGTGGACTATGCAGTCTAAGCGTGCAGAGTTACCTTATCGAAAGGCATTTGCATCTTCAGATCTCCAGGGGCTGTTGACCGGCATGCGTGCGGCAGTCGAAGCCACTGAAGTAGCACAATCATCAGGACTAGGCATACGGGCGCTGCCCACGAGCGAAAAGGACAAAGGCAAAATCCTGGCTATCTTTACCGGACAGGGGGCCCAATGGCCAACAATGGGCGCCAAGCTGTTGCATGCTTCAAAGATTTTCGCTCAAACTATCGACGAGCTGCAAAATTCTCTTGGAGACCTACCAGATGGGCCGACGTGGTCCATCAGAGATAAATTGACTCGTGCCGAGCAGGAGTCGAGAATCTATTTAGCAGAGATTTCACAACCACTGCGCACTGCGGTTCAGATTGGCCTTGTGAATCTGCTCGACAGTGCAGGCGTCCGTCTTTGCGCTGCGGTCGGTCACTCCTCTGGAGAGATAGGGGCCGCGTACGCTGCTGGTGTCATTTCAGCTCGCGATGCAATCCGGGTCGCCTACTATCGAGGCATCTAGATATGCGGAGCATTCCACAGGAGGCGGTAGTATGATGGCGGTGGGAACTTCCTTTGCTCAAGCCCAGGCGCTCTGCGCGGAAACTCGATTTGCTGGCCGACTTGCCGTCGCCGCAAGTAATGGACCGTCGACTGTAACGATCTCGGGTGATTCTGACGCCATACATGAAATGAAAGACGAACTCGACGAGCAGAAGACTTTTGCGCGCTTGCTAAAAGTCACGAAGGCATATCATTCCCACCACATGCTCCCATGCTGCAATCTCTACCAGAAGTCATTGGAAGCGTGCTCTGTTGAAGTTGGATCCCCTCACACAGTCAACTGGGTGTCGAGTGTGGATTTAACGTCAGATCCGTCAGAGTCATCTACGCGGCAAAAGATGGCGAGCAGCTACTGGATTGAGAACATGGTTCACCCTGTCTTATTTTCTCAAGCGGTTGCCAAGGCGGTCGCAGACCATGGCCCATTCGACATGGCAATTGAGATTGGTCCGCATGCTGCCCTCAAGGGCCCCACAACTCAGACAATAAAGGCGATCAAAAATACCAGTATACCCTATCATGGGATACTGGAACGCGGAAAAGACGACGCGATTGCATTCTCATCGGCTTTAGGGTTTATCTGGGAACGTTTGGGGACCAAGGGGGCACGATTGGCACAGTTTACCACGTCCCTCAGAGAACAGTCCCCGAAGTTCCAGAAGAACCTTCCAGCGTATCAATGGGTCCATGGGCAACAGTACTGGAAAGAATCTCGCCTTTCAAAGAACTTCCGCGTACCCAAAGAGAAGGTCCATGAGCTGCTAGGGAAGCAATGCCACGACAACGTGGAAAAGCAAGACCTTCGGTGGAGAAATATTCTTAGGGTGGAGGAGATTCCCTGGCTTCGCGACCACAAGTTTCAGGGGGAAGTTCTGTTTCCAGCAGCAGGGCATATTGCTCTTGCGCTGGAATCCTCCAAGGTTTTATCCGCAGGTTCCAGTGTCAATCTGATTGAGTTGGAGAATGTTTCAATTGGAAAGGCAGTAACGTCGGAGGAGGGCGGCGCAGGAGTCGAGATTCTCTTCACTTTGAAGCGGCTCGAATCGAAAAAATCACTCATTGTGGCAGAATTTGCCTGTTATGCTTGCCAGGACGAAGTTACTGGTGTCATGGATCAGTGTTCAGGCGGAAGAATGACTCTTCATCTCGGAGATACCTCAGTCGATGCCCTCCCGAATCAGCCAGATATCATTCCCGGTCTTGTCGACGTGGATACCGATGAATTTTATGAGTCCATGAACGAGATTGGGCTGGATTACACTGAGTCGTTCCGAAATATGACCAATATTGCCCGAACCAGATGCTATGCCACTTCATCTACGGACCACCCCGCTGCCGATCCAGGTTATGCTTCAGGGCTGACGGTTCATCCCGTTGTATTAGACATCTGTTTCCAGACAGTAATAGCAGCGTTTTGTTTCCCTGGTGACGGATCTTTCTGGACGCCGTACCTACCCACGAGTGTTGACCGTATCAGAGTTAATCCACTTGTGTGCACTGATACACCCGGCCAACGCGTCAATATCGAAGCTCGGATTGTCGCGGAGAACTCGTTGTGCATCATTGGAAATCTAAACGCATACAACTATCTTGGACAGCAGCAGATTCAGCTAGATGGACTAACTTGCAGGTCATTCTCGAAAGGCAACACCGGCTACAGACAAGCTACTCTTCTCAGAGACGGTCTGGAGGCCAGCCGTTACACTAGTTGAAGTGGCATCCTTGGCTGAGGACGGTACCGGAGCGGACAACCTCGTTGATCTTGAGGCAGTGGAAGTAAACGAGCGTGTCGCTTACTACTACCTACGCACTCTGCGAGAGAAGTTCTCTGCTTCCCAAGTTGCCGCTTTCGAGTGGTGGTATCAACGCCTCTTCGAGTTTGCTGATTATCTGCTGCCGATCATCGCCAGCGGAGCCCATCAATCCATTCGCGCCGAATGGGCAACTGACACACACGATATGATTCTATCATTAGTCGCCAAATTTCCGGATCAGATTGACCTTCAGCTAGTTGTTGAGGTGGGCGAGAACCTACCGACATATGTCCAGGGCAAAGTTCCGCTGCTGGAGGTCATGCTGAAAGAGGACCGACTGACTCGTCTTTACCAAGAAGGCTTGGGAGTTCCAGAGGTTAATCGTGAGCTCTCTTCGATTGCGAAGAGTCTGTCGCATCAGCACCCGAACATGAAAATTCTCGAGATCGGCGCTGGTCCAGGAGGCATGACCAAGGAGGTTCTCGGGGAGATTGACGGTGCGTTTGGCTCGTACACGTTCACGGACATCTCAACAGGTTTCTTTGAAAAGTCCAGGGCGCGTCTTGAGTCAGAGGGGAGGAACAAGTTGATATTTAGCGCCCTGGACATCGAGAAGGATCCTTCCACTCAAGGTTATACGGAGGGCTCCTACGACATGATTATTGCGTCCAACGTTCTTCACGCTACACGCACTCTCGGGGAGACTATGGCGCACGTTCGCAAGCTGCTGCGCCCAGGTGGTTACTTACTTCTGAATGAAGTCACCGGAGACATGCTGCGTCTGAAATTCATCATGTCTGGCCTTCCTGGGTGGTGGTTGGGCGGAGAGGACGGCCGCCGCTATTCGCCCACGATTAGCCCATTGCGATGGGATGAGCTGTTGCGCTCCGCTGGCTTCTCTGGGGTTGACATCACCAGAAAAGACTACAATGATCCATCCAAGCAATCGCTTTCCGTTATCCTGTCGCAGGCTATGGACGAAATGGTGGAATTCTTGCGAGAGCCATTGGCCGCGCCATATATGGCACCGGATGTCGATGAGTTGTATATCATCGGCGGCAAGTCCTTGGAAGTGAGACAGCTCGTCCGAGCAGTTGTCAGTAAACTTCGAAGCTGGACCCAGGATGTATCTGCGATAGATGACGTCTTGGCCCTGGAAGCTGCGAATCCGGCAGAGGGCTTTACCGTTATTTGTCTGGATGACTTGGACGAACCAGTGTTGCAGAACATTACTGCCGCGAAACTGAAGGCCCTTCAGTTTATGTTTCGCGACGCGAAAAACATTTTATACCTTACTCGAGGTTGTCAAGGGATCTCACCGTATTCCATGGCTTTCGTCGGGCTTGCTCGCACTATGCTCTTTGAACATCCCGACCTGCGAATGCAGTTGATTGACATCTCCACGCTCAATGATATCAGTGCGCACATTATTGTGGAAGATTTACTGCGTTTGATTGCTTACGAGACTTTGGATAGCTCTTATATGTGGGTTGCTGAGCCAGAAATTGCCTATGCAGCGTCGCGGAAACAGATACAGCGTCTGGTGGCCAACAAAGATCTGAATGACAAATTGAACTCAGACCGCCGCTTAATCACCGAAGCTATCCATACCAAGGACTGGCAGATAGCGCTGGCCAGAAATCACGACGGCCATATTGCTTTGCGAAAAGGCAAGCCGAGAAGAGCTCTGATTGCTGTTGCCCTAGAAGATCATGCTCTTTTCGATACTCTGCTATCCGTGACACATCCGGTAAACTATCCCGGTACACCAGATGCATACCTCTCACTCGGTAGGAAGGCCGCCTCGAACACAATTTTTGCTCTTTTATCTTCTGAGCTTGCGTCCACCGTGTCTGTACCTTCCGGTGCTGCATTAGAGGTTCAGAGCGTAGCCGACTTGGAAGCGGTTCTGACGACCATTGCCATGCACGTCATGGCCCAGCAGTTTCTACATACAATCTCTCCTGGCGGCTCTATCCTTCTACACGATACCAATAGGTACTTTGGAACAATCATTTCAAAGGTGGCCGCCGAGAAACGGATCGAAGTCACCATGACCACATCAGACTCCCGCCAAAAGGGCAAACACCCATGGCTCTGGATTCATCCCTATGAGTCCAGCACTCGACTAGCAGCTACATTACCATCGGCGGTCGATTTGATGATCAATTTTACCGACGATGTCCCTTACTCTAACGGGCTAGGCGAGCGGATTGCCGCTTCCATGCCTGAGTCCTGCCTGGTCATTAGAAAGTCACAACTCATTGAGATGGATTCGTGCTCCTTGAAAACTCATGCATTGAATTCACAGGAGGACTTGAGAAGGCACTTGGCCTTAGCATGTTCAGAAGGCCCCAGAGAGAAATACTCGCCCACAGCCATTATACCTGTCGATGAGGTAATGGGAGAAGATAATGTTAAACGCGAAAAAGTAAGGTTGCTTGCTCCTTTTCTTCTATATGTCTTCTAACTCATGCCGGTGATTAGGAGATCTTTTCCATCTTTGACTGGAGAATGCGCTCATGCGTAGCCGTTCCAGTGCTGCCGACCATCACCAAGGACCTATTCTCACCGGACAAGACCTATGTCCTATTTGGTCTCAGTGGCGAACTGGGTCGCTCGCTTGCGGATAACATGTTCCAGAACGGTGCAAGATATCTTGTTCTGACCAGTCGCAACCCTCCTGCGGCAAATGCTTGGGTGGAAAGACATCGGGCGCATGGGCAAATGGTCAAGCTCTTGGCCAATGACATCACTAAAAAGGCGGACATCCAGGCGCTCGTCACGAAGATCACTGCCCATATGCCTCCGATCGGTGGCGTTGTAAACGGTGCAATGGTCTTGCAAGATAAATTGTTTAGCAACATGGACCTTGACGACTGGAACGCAGCAGTGCGACCCAAGATTGATGGATCTCGAAACCTAGACGAATGTTTCTCTGCAGAGAGACCGCTTGATTTCTTTGTCATGCTCTCTTCGCTGGCCAGTGTTATAGGGAACAGCGGTCAATCCAACTATAACGCCGGTAATATGTACTGTTGCTCTCTAGCAGCGAATCGCCGAAACAGAGGGCTGGCAGGGTCTGTCTTCGACATTGGCAAAATTGTTGGCATAGGCTATGTCGCCCGAAACCAGAGGGCCGTCATTTCCCTTCGTTGTCATAAGTTCCAGACAATCTCGGAACCAATGTTTCACCAAATGTTCATGGAAGCAGTCATATCTGGCCGTCCTGATTCGTGTCGTCAGCCCGTGCTATCAGCGGGCATGCAAAAACGCTTGGGACTGTCTGCGGAAGACTCTTCTCCGCCTCTGTGGCTCGGAAACCCTCGCTTCTCTCATATGAAGTGGGAGACAGAGCAAGCCTTGGGCCAAGACCTGTCGGCCGCATCGAGCATACCAGTGAAAGATATGCTCAAGACCGCAACCGATGAGGCAGACGCCGAGAATATTCTGTATAACGCATTTGCGACTCGGCTGGCCAAGATTCTTCAAATGTCGACGGATTCCATCAGTAAACAGAAGCCTCTCGTTGATGTTGGTGGGTTCAAGGAACTTGACTACTGCTTGATAACGACTAGGATGCTGACTCCTACTTAGGCATCGATTCTCTGATCGCTGTGGAAGTTCGATCGTGGTTCCTCAAGGAGCTCGACACTTATGTACCTGTTTTGAAAGTCATCGGAGGCGCCTCTGTTCTCGATATTTGCAGTGACGTCCTTGGCAAACTAACTCTAAAGTACGGCACAGAAAGTCTTGCCGATTCAGCATCCACAAAAGAGAAAGTCCTGCGGGAGAGTCAAACATTTGAAGTGGATGATAAAAAGCTTCCGATAGTCAATGTTGTTGAAACAGTGCAGGAAAATGATAATTTGGGAGGGGAGACGATATCTCAAGGTGAAATGGTCCATGTTATGTGATGAGTTAACGGTTCACATGTTAACAAGCAGCTATTTTCTATAGAACAATCCATTGCCGATTATTCGCCGTCCATTATTCCGCTGCATGACGAATCCAGGAGTACTCCGACATTGGTTTCAGAGAAAGGTATTCCCGAACCCTAAAAGTTCCGCATCATTTTCTAACCCAGCATCTAGATGTTGAACACAACACCCCTGAATCAACAATTGCTTCCAGCACTACATGGAGTGACGACGAAAAGCGTCCTGATACACGTCTGGGCTTGAAATTCTCCGATCAGCTCCTCTGTCGCGCGCTCAGGAAAGGATTTGGCTAGCGAACCGCTATTCTAAAGACCAGACAGCGTACAATGTTGCCTTTGCATGGAGGTTGAAGGGTGCCCTGAGCATTTCCAGGTTTGAGACAGCTCTTCAGGTTGTAATCAATCGACACGACGCTCTACACACGGCGTTTCAGTTGGATGATACCACAGGCCAGCCCATCCAAGCGGTCTTTAAAGCTGGACAATTTCTGCTCGAGTCCAGGTACACTGGTCCAGACACTGACGTCCATGCCGAGTTCATCAATTTCCGTCGGCATGTCTTCAGCATTGCCACTGGAAAAACCTTGAAGGCAGCTGTTCTGCAACTTTCAAGCAATTTGAACATATTCATGCTCTGCTACCATCACATCATCATGGATGGAGTCAGCCTTCAAACCTTCCTTTACGATTTGGACCAGGCATATGCTTCACCTTACGTGTATCCGCAGCAACTTATCACGCAATATTTGGATTATGCTGCTGAGGATAGAGACAAAGGCCGGCACGAGGATATCGCAACCGACATCGCATACTGGAAGCAGTGCTTCAGTACCCCAGTGGAGACTCTTCCCCTGCTGCCGTTCGCTCGAGTAAACTCCCGACACCCGCTTGTCACTGCCGATGCTTTCACTGCTCACGCCTTCGTCAAGAAAACTATGGTGGCTCGCATCAAGGAATGCAGTCAACGGTCTCAGTCCACGCCATTTCACCTCTATGCGGCAGCTCTCCAAGTGCTTCTCCACAAGCTTTTGGGGGGCTCAATGGACGAATTCTGCTTTGGCGTCACGGATGCAAATCGCCTTGACGAGAGATATCTTAACACTGTGGGGTTTTTCTTGAACCTCTTGCCAGTGAGGCTTCGAGTGAAGAGCGATGAGACATTTGCGCAGTTGATCATGAGCACCCGCAACTCCATATACAGTGCACTCTCTCACTCCAAGGTCCCCTTCGATGTTCTACTCAAGGAACTAAACGTTCCAAGGTCTTCTCCTCACAAGCGGTTATTCCAAGTATCGATCAACTATACTATGGGCATTGGTCAAGTCAACAAGCTTGCGTCCTGTCAGATGGAGATGGTGGAGATTGAGGACGCGAAAACTTCCAGTGACCTGGTTGTCAGTATTGTCGAGACACCGGGCCAAGATACTGCCATGTCCTTCACGATGCCGCAAAGCCTTTATCTTGACCAAGACTGCAGCCGCATTACCGACCTCTATGTGGATCTTCTAGAGAGCCTATGTACCCTTCCGGAGCTGGCTATTAACAAGACGGAGCTTCACCCTCCATCAGCGAAATCCCGCAATATATCCACCGGACTAGGTTCAGTTGTCTCATCTTGGAGTGGGTGGCAAAGTACCATCTCTAGTCAGGTTGACGCCACGGCGCACAGATATCCCAATGCGACTGCGGTAAAGATGGGATTTACAAGTGACTCTGTCTCGTATGCGGAGCTGGACGAACGGGTAGCTAGGTTCTCACAGGTCCTAGCTGATCTGGGAGTGACCACTTCTACCCGGGTGGCAATGCTCAATGAGGCCTCAGTCGACGCTATAGCGAACATTCTTGCGATTCTTCGTCTTGGTGGTACTTATATTCCGCTGGATTCCCGCAATCCTCATGAACGGTTATCCGCAATCATCCAGGATTCACGCCCATCAATCATACTCTGCGGCGTAAAAATGTCCAATGCTGCTGCAGCTTTAGGCAAAGAACGTGATATTCGAGTCGTTGACATGAATACAATCACAAAGCTAGGATCCAGCGTCGAGCCTTATCGGCAAAATATGTCAGATCCAGATATTCCAGCCTTTATCCTCTACACCAGTGGTTCGACAGGAACACCCAAAAGTGTAACGTTGAATCATCGAGGTTGGGTAAACCAATTTGCCGCGGCGATGCAGCAATATGGTCTCAAGCAGGAGGTCGTAATGCAGCAAAGCTCACCAGGTTTTGATATGACTATTGAGCAGATATTTATTGCTTTGTGCAATGGTGGCAAAGTAGTTCTCGTTCCAAGCTCTGCGAGAGGCGACCCTATCGAGCTCTCCAAACTCATGCTAATGGAAAATATCACCTATACAATGGCTGTTCCTTCGGAATACGCTTCTATGCTGCATCCTGGAACAGACTTTCTCCGGCGCTGTGCTCAATAGAAGTACGCCTTCTGCGGCGGAGAGAAAATCACTGACCATCTGCGACAAGCATTTCACGCCCTCAACGTCAGCGGTCTACAAGTTGTCAACGTGTATGGGCCGACTGAAATCACTGTGTCGTGCTGCCGAGGAGTTGTCCCATTGGACATGGACAATAGAAAAGAGAACCACGACTTCTGCACTGTCGGCCAAGTTCTGCCAAATTACCAGATATATATCGTGGGCTCGGACGGCAAAGTTGTTCCCACTGGATTCCCGGGCGAGATATATATTGGCGGAAGCGGCGTTGGAAAGGGGTATCTGGGCCGTTCGGAATTGACGCAGAGGAAATTCCTTCCCAACACCTTCAGCTCCGAGCCGTCACAAGGCTCAGTCTATCGGACTGGAGATTGGGGTCGTCTCCTAAATGATAATTCACTGGTCTTTCTTGGACGCCTGGAAGGAGATTCGCAAATCAAGCTGCGAGGACAACGGGTCGAGCTCGATGAAATCGCCAATGTGCTTCTCCAAAGTTCAAACGGCACTCTCATTGGTGCTGTTGTTACCGCACGGGGAACTGGCTCAGATGTCTTCCTGGTAGCATTCATCGTCTTTGACAAAGACTTTACGCCAAACGACGCTGAGAGGCAAGCATACCTGAAGCAACTGCGCCAGACACTTCCCATCCCAAAGTACATGTGGCCTGCCTGGATTATCCCCTTGGCGGAACTTCCGCTCAGCCTAAATGGAAAGGTGGACCGAGCTGCATTGGCTTCTATTGAGTTGATTTCCACCACAAGTGATGAACCTACTTCAAACGGGTTTGACGACAAAGAGGAGGCCGTGCTGACGCTGTGGCGTGAGATTCTACCAGACGAAGCAGTCAAAGGGGTTAGCATCAGTCGCGAGACGGACTTGAAGCAAGTGGAAATTCTCTCTTAATGGTCCAGCTTCAAGCTGCTATCCGGCGGAAGATGGGTGTGAGCATCCCCCTTACCGAGATGATAGCCTTCTGCTCCGTGGAGTCTATGGCGCGTCGCATCAACTCCTCTAACGGAGCGTCCTTTGCTTCTAGGACAATTTGGGAAGACGAAGCTCTGGTTCCTGAGAGCCATGTCCCCATGATTGATCTAACTGCTACTAAACCTGGAGCATCTGGGCACGAAATCATATTGCTGACCGGAGCCTCGGGATTTCTGGGCACTCAGATGCTTCAGCAGCTAGTCGCCTCACCAGAAATTGCCGAAGTTCACTGCATCGCCATTCGGTCCACATCATCTTTAGATAAAATTACAGCCGCAGGATCCAAGGTCTTTGGTTATCGCGGGGACTTGACTCTCCCAAGGCTTGGCCTAACAGAGACCCAGGCCAGATTTCTGTCTGCTCATGTCGATTCAATTATACGTAACGGAGCCGATGTCTCCTTCTTGAAATCTTACAGTTCGCTCAAGAAGGCCAACGTCGGATCTACAAGGGAACTGGTTCGACTCAGTGCACCGCGCCGAATCCCCATACATTTCATCTCGTCTCGTCCGCTGGTGTAGCCGGATTCGTGCCGTCAGCATTGCTTCCACTACAAGAAGTCAGCGTGGCATCATACCCGCCGACAGATGACGGAGCACACGGGTATCAGAGTGCTAAATGGGTCTGCGAACGGCTCCTTGAAAACGCCTCTGCTCTATATGGTATCAAAGTCACCATTCACCGACCAACGGGAATCATTGGTGACGACGCTCCATCAACGGACATCATGGCCAACTTCCTCTCTTACTCTAGACTTCTCTCCGCAGTTCCTGACATGGAAGGCTGGAGCGGCTATTTTGACCTCGTTCGTGTGGAGGACGTCGCTCGCAGGGTTTGCGACTCGATCAGGCAGGTCAACGATGCTAACGACGAGCGCGGTGTAACCATTGTTCACGAATGCAATCCAGACGCATTTCCAGTGAAGGAGCTCGGCCGGTATTTGGAGCAAGAGAATCACATATCATTCCCTTCTCTGTCCATGCCAGAATGGACCGAGCGGGCTGTGACTGCTGGGATGAACGAGATGGTGGCTATGTATCTGAGAGAGGTCACGGCGAAAGGCGTTGGTTCGTACCCTCGAGTGGTATCAAAAGCGAAGATCCAGAACATGTTGGTATAGTTGGCCCCATGAGTGCACAGCCACGTCGTTGGTACAAGCATTGTTGATGGCCCGCTGGTCAAGTATAAGTATCCCGAATGATCCTCCCAGGACCAGTCCCTACAGCAAGCATCGTTTGGTCGTGTCGAGCATCCATCGTGACTGGCTACCTGTCCTCATGTCCATCACCCATCCATAGCATTTTGTCAGTATGGTGGAGTACTCAGTACATATCTTCAGTATGCAGCCCCTGTCAGCCAATTCATCATTATCCTGGTACATACCTGTAATATCCTGGACCCTTAGGCCCACTCGGCTCTGCAAGTACTCAGCCTCCCATTGCGACCTTGGGACTTTCGTCGCACCGCACGCACATACTTGTACACACAAGTCCTTCCATGTAAAAGCCGCAGACTACCTAGGTATGGAAAGACCGAACGCGCGGCCAGGGAGAGCCTGGCAAGATACGGGGAGGCATGGCAGATACACGGCTTCTACCGCAGAGCGTCGCTGTTCGGCAGGTCTCGGGTGAACGAATGTGTGCACAGTAAGCATTATCTGTGATACTAGTAATACCTTACATAGCACTACAGTACGTAGCCGTTCATGAACGAGTCCTACAAGTATTACTCGGAGATACCTACCTTACTAACGTACTGTTGCATTACATAAGTACCTGCCTAGAAAGCTGACCGTGAAAAAGTGAGGCTCTGCGACAGGTGGCGTTTCACTTCCAGATCCTTCTGCCCTGTCATCGTCACCCGCCCCTCGCCGTCCGGTTCCCCTTGTACAAAACACCACCTTCTCGCCATTCACACTCCTTTCCCACCGACCTACATCATCAAAGCGAATTCTCATCTCCAGAAGATTAGCGGTTCTGTCTTCTCCGTCCTCCGAGGATCACCTCACCATCGACTCATCCCCTTTTCAACCTGTTTAGAAGAGAGCCCGGCGCATCCGCACCTCATGCAGTTCCTTACCAAGCGCGCCCTCGAGGGCGGCGCAGGCGACGACATTCGCAACTACGACTTGCCGTCATGGACCATCTTCGTTCTCCTCGCCGACATCATCATCTTGATACCCCTGTGCATCGTAGTACGTCGGCTACCCATTTTGTTTCTACCTGTCGTACCAGGCTAACCCGTGTGTGCTTCCTCGTAGGTCGACTACACCTTTTCCGCCGTTTACCCCATCTTCGCCATGGTCGAGGACGAGAACCCGCCCGCGTACGAACCGCTGAGCCTGCAACCGGGTGACGACAGCGAGGCTCTTCGACCAGGCTCCAAGCCGACCAACGGCCAGCCCCGGACCGTCACCTCGTCTTTCCGCTCCATCAATCGTTTGCTCATGGCCAACGGCGGCTTCGGTGCCAATTTCCGCGGCTACTTCTGCGCCTTGGCCCAGAACTTCCTGACCTTTATCCTCATGTGCATCTTTACTACGACATTCAGCGGCTTCTTTATGCCCGTCGCGACCCTCCTCGCCTCGCTCACTCTCGTTCAGTTCAGCACCGCCTGGGTCCACATCGTCATCTCACAGCCTTCGCGCTTGCATTTCTGGCAGCGATTGCCACCCTTTAAGCGCACCTTTGAGGCTACATGGAAGGCCGTTACCCTCTACTGGGCTGCTTCCGCATTCACCCGGGCCATTCCTTTCCTCCTGGCCTTTGCGATGGGTGTTCAACTCCCCAAGCAATCTTTCGATGACCCTACGGACCTGGACGCACTCAACGGCTCACTTCTCTTCAAAGGTCTCACCATTGTTTTGGTCAGCATCATCTGCGCCGTCTTCCTCACCGTTCCCGCCAACCTCATCCTCGTTCGCGTTCAGGCCTCTTTACTCTCTGTTCAAGAGGACACCATCATTCCATTTGACCGATCGTTCCAGGGCAAGGTCGAGCCGGCCGTCGTTGGGGGCCGTGGTTATGCTACCATCCAGGACGTCTGGTCTACTTTCAGCGCCGCTGCATGGTATCGTGTCCTTGTTCTCTACGTCAAGATCTTCTGCGTCACTATCGCTGGCTTGATTCTCGCGGTCAGCCTGATGGTACCGCAGATCATTCTGGTGGCAAAGCACTCCAAGGAGGCCAACTAGGAACGTGACCTGCGTATCCTCGTCCTCTATCCTCTATCTGTGGTTTCGCAGGGAACTAAACCCTCCCCACCCCCCCGGTGCCCCAAGGTGCCGGCGCTCGTGGCTGCGTAGAATGCATTGCATACAGTTGAAATAGTTTCGTTACTTGGGTGGAATCGGGACTCTCATCTTGGACTATTTGATGGCATACATGAAGGCATACTTGCCCAACATGGTTAAGAAAATTGAAACAGATTTGACAGATTTAGCACAAGATGATTGCAGCAGATGTGCCGTCTTTTCTGTGTCCTGAATTCGTGTCAACTCTATAGAATCGCTACCCTCCCGCACCAACTCCTAAGCCAGGATCGCATGTCAATGAATCTCACCCGCAGCTCCCCAACCTCGTTCACCGCGACCCTGACGTTCAGTCACGATTTCTCATCTGAACTTGCCCTCCCACGCCAACAAGTGAAATCCCCTCCTCTAACGGACGTGTCATAAAATCCTATCCTCGTTGTTTGGTGGGTAGAACAAAGGAGAGCGAGCAACGCAAGAGAGGAGAAGGCGGCAGAGACGGAGAACTCTTTCACCATTTGACATGATTCATTGAAAGAGGGGGGGGATGAAGGCAAAGATGGTAATCTAGTATCCTCTCGAGTATGAACATAAGCGTCGGAAAAAATTGAGAAAATATCTACTACGACTTGTTGAAGAACCAGCTGCTTCGCTTGTTCGCCGGGGCGCCCTCGCTTGCCTGGATCGCCTGGATCGTGGGCACCACGTTGGGCGCGTCGCCACCGCCGCCGCGGAGAGGCTTGGCGATGCGGCTGCCTGCAGCAGCGAAGCTGAAGCCGCCCGACGCAGGGTTCATGCCCTTGGTGCTGCCGGCTTTGGCCGCCTCGAGGCGTTCCTTGACGGAGGCCAGTTGCACCTCGAACCTACAGTGAGTGACCCCAGCGTTAGTTTTTTTTTATTCGTTACTTGCGTAAGGCGAAGGGAGGGGGGGGAGGGGGGTGAGAAGCATACTTGTGATTTGCCGCAGCCATCTTTTCTTGGCTGTCTTGTAGCAGACTTTCCAGGCTCTGGATACGCTCATTCCTCGCGATGAGCTTGCGCTCAGCGATGGCCACTTCCTTCTTAAGGGCCGAGTTCTGCTCGACCAATTGGCGCTGGACCTGCGTGAGCTGTTCGAGGTTCCTCTCGAGGAATGCCATCTTCTTCTGCTGGGCTCTATTGTTGGACGATCTCAGCACGTTGTTATACTGTTCCCGTGTCTCGTCTAGGGAAATCTCCAGCTCGACTACGCGCTCGCATCGGTTCTGCAGATCGCGCATCAAGCTCTTCTTCATGACGTCAAACTCGGCAATCTGTTGCTGGATTGTCTTGCCGTTCGCCATGGGCGTTGCCGCGCTCGTCTTGACTCGTTGTTGCAGGTCGTCTATCAGCATCTTCATCCTCGCGTTCTCTGCTGCTTTCTGGGTAGCGTCCGACTTGAGCTCGTCTATCAACTGCGTCTGGGTGGATTGCCGATTGGCATAAGCCTCCGCCAGGCGCGATTTGACCTCTTCTACGTCATCCTCACCCAGATTTCGGGTAAGGACGTCTTCGTACTGTTGCTGCAGTGTCTCCAGCCTATCTCCCAGCTCTTGCCTCCGACGCGCATCCATATCGCTCGACGACGAACCAAATATGGACAACTCTGCTTGTCTCACGATGCCTTGGGTCTCCACGAGCTTGGCTCGAAGCTGCTTGAACTCGTCGGGGGCAATGTGATCGCCGATGGTGCTCTGCTCATGCAATGCGTCGATGTGCTGGATGGTCTCGCTGATGGACCTTTCATTCTCACTGAACACGTCTCCGCCGAGATCGAAGCCTGCCATCATCTTGGCCATCTTCTCCGCCTTTCTCTTTTCCTTCTCGTCGTAGGCGGCCCCGGTTTCTTTGGCGCTCATCTTGACATCAAGCAGTTGCTGTTTGACGTCGTCCAACTCGGTGGTGAGCTCCGAGTTTGCTTCTTTGAGTGCATCCATGGTGATCTGTGCTTCTTTGCCCTCGAACGTGAGCCTTTCTAGTTGCATCTTGAACTCATTAACCTCGGTCGTGAGGCGTTCGTTTTCCTTGCCCAGCTTGCTGTCGTGGTCTTTGAGATAGTTCATCTCTTCTTTCGTCTCTCGAAGCTGCTTCTCGGCCGTTGTTGCTTGAGATTCCCGTTCCGCCAGCTGGTCCTGCAGCTCATTTTCTCTCCGCAAGAACTCCTCACGCTCGTCCTTTTCCAGTGACATGACTGGCGTGCCTGAGCGTTCAGAAGCGGCGGGAGTTTCCGACCGACTCTCCGCGGTAAGTCGAGATGGCGTAGATGGCCGTGGTGGTTTGGGCTCGGATCTGTGGCCCGCAGTGTCCGTCGGCAGAGCCCATCTCTCCTTAGGGACAGACTCTCCTGCACGCCATAGCTGAATCTCCCCCTCCAGGCTGGAAATATAGCCCTCGAAGTTGGTGACCTGCCCCTGGGCCTTCTTGAGCAGCAGCTTGAGCTCGGCGGGACTGAGCTCGGCGTTGACCTTGGCCTTGTTCTTGATGGATTTGGCTCTTGTACCAAATCGTAGTGTGCTCAGGGTTTCGGCATCGTTGTAGCTGCTGGGTGAGCAATTGATGATGAGCGTTGTCCGGCTATTGCCACCGAGGGACTCTTGCAGAATCCGGGTTAGTTTCGAATCTCGGTATGGAATATGAGATGATTTGCCGTCTGTCAACGAGTTGATGACCATTCCCAGGGCGCTCAAACTTTTGTTGATCTTCTTGGCCTCTTCCAGCGTCTGTCCGCTGGCGCCAGTCTTCCCCACCTTTTCGCTGCCCGCCAAATCCACCAAGAATAGCTGACCGCTCTTCGCCGAGCCTGTTTCAACGTTCTTCTGGGTGATGGTGATAACGAATATTGAATGCGAACGCGAAGACTCCTGGTTCATATTCGTAGCGGCAACGGCACGCGCGTTCCCGCCTCTCCTCATGACTTCGTATACCTCTTGAACGCTCGACACGTAGATCTCCAAAAGTCCCTTCACGTAGACTCCCCTGTTTTTCTCCTCGTGCACCGGCAGATTATCATTCTGGGGGGCCAGCAAGTCTCGAATTCTTTCCATGTAAATCTCCATGTAGCTGACTCGGACTGTGTATTCGATGGTGCTGGGACTGGACATGATGCTGGCGAAGATCTGCTCGACAATGCGGGGTATCACGCCTCTCCCTTCGTCGTCGTCTATATTTGTTCCCATCATTGTGTATGATTTGCCGGCGCCAGTCTGGCCGTAGGCGAAGACGGTTCCATTGTAACCGTTGAGGATGTCGTCGACCGTGGGGCGGATGGAGAAGTCGAAGATGTCCTGCTGCTTGCAGGCCATGTCGAAGACCCTATCGAACGTGAAAGAGCCTTGCGCCTCTCTGGACTAGAGACTGCGTTAGCCATGCGTATATGAAGGGGGCGTTGAGCGAGCTCAGTCAAGGCTACGCAACGCAACGCCGCGGGAAGGCGCTCACATCAAGCGAGCAAGAGTCCTCTGAGCTGAAGGACACAATGGGCTTCCCGCCAGAGTCGAGCTCGACCCGGTTCTGCGGGCGGAACCGGGCGACGACCTTGATGCTGTTCGCAGACATGGTGACGTCGTGGGGGTGGCACGGATCTGGCGATCATGCAGAATCGGTCCCTTTTTTCCAGTTGTGATGTGATGGTCCCCGGTGCCGATGGACGAGCGCCCGGTAGAAGGGGCGGCGAAGAGCAGCTCTACAGCCAAAACATGCAATGGGCCGGCCACAGGCCAAAGAGCATGAGAGACAAGAGGCGTATGCGAAGAGACCGCAGGCTGACGAGGCTTCGAGACACCAAAGAAGGCGGCTTTTGGGTTTGAGGGACGCGCTTCTTTAGGCGGGTGGGAGGCGCCGAGTGGCCTCACGTACCTGGAGGCCCTGAGGGCGGGACATTTTGTTGTCCACTCATCGGGCTTAGCGCAAGCGCGGTCGCCCAGGATTCTGTAGCATCACTGTATCGGTGTCACCGCCGGCCCCCAAGCCCAAAGCAAGCAAACTTGTCCGCAGGCAAAACCTTTGTCACCAGGATGCAAGCCTCAATCGAGCATCGTCGATGCTTCACGAGTGTTACCACTACGGATGCTCTTATTTGATCAAACACGTACTTGTACTCATAATGCTATCGTGGTATTCTCGTACACACTTCTCCGTACCAAAACTATGTGTACATCAAATTACCGAACACCTACTCTGCTCTCTGCGTACAATCAAGGGTTCACGCTGAAAATACGAACCGCGCACCTGCTTCGAAAATAAAGAAAGTAGTGAGCCCTCCAGGTATAAACAGCTACAAACGCCGGTACCCAAACGCCTGCCAGTGATTCGAGCCCATGCCCAAAGGCTTGAGGGCTGGCGTGTCTCATGCTACAGCGGCAACCCCGAACTAAGTTTCAAGCGCACCCAGCCTCCTGATTTCGTGAGCTTGGAACCGGCCGGTGATTCGTCGTGACCGTTGTGCCCGTCACTCTTCCCAGCTCTTTTCCACCGTCTGCCGCACCCGCTTCGTGTATTCCTTTCGGTTGTCCTTGTAGAGGTTGGAGGCCTCAACATTGGCAGGTGATCCAGTGTTAGGATCGTTGAGTAGACTGAGCCACAAAAGTTAGCGCAAGTTTACCAGTGTATGGACACGAAAGACGAGCAGCCGAGGCCACAGGGAAATGCTACCTTTGAATACTCGTCAAGACCGCAGCCACATCGTACGTCGGACTCCAGCGATTTTGCAGGATATCTAGACAGAGCTCGCCCGTGCCGTATACGTTGGGATGAAACATTTGACTTATGAACTTGACTTGCGGCGGCTTGTTGGGATATTGCTCTTCGAACTGCATCACCAGCTTGAATGTCCCGTCCTCGAAAGGCGTATCCGCTGGACCTATTATGACAGCATTCCTGCATCGGTCAAGGTTAGCAAGAGGGTGATCCGCTTCAAGTGATACGCGCTCGGAAGTCGAACCAAGTCATGACGTTGTCGGGTATCGGGCAGGCGGATACACCGGCCGGGGCGTCATTCTGCATGCGCTGAAAAGCCAGGTCAGCACCGATGAGTGTGGCATCACTGGTGATGGCGAACCTTGAAATCACGCATCAAACGTCGCCGTGCCGCGGTCGACATTTTCACCAAGTTGAGGACCAGTATCGCCACCTGGGTTGAGAGGGGGATTCGAGGAAGGTATGTCGCTGGAGCAGTCGATGGCAAAGACGATGGATGACTTTTGAGCAGTGCCTGAGTACTTTGGGTTGAGCAGCAGGCGATGGTGTTGATGCAGATGACAGAGTGAACAAGTTCGACCGTAGCGGTTCACCAGTCCTGGGGTTGTAGGTAGGCAGTTGATGAGACAGAGCGGTCGAGCACTATTTGTCCATCAGTCATGCATGCATTGTTCACTCAGGTCCGTGCAAGTATTGGCCTACTAGGCTACTACGGAGTACTCGAGAAGGATGGGGAGGCCTTTCTATTTCTATCACGTGATGTGGCATGGCGTAATACTACTAGTAATACTAGTGGTTATCGATACCATGAACGCTTAGCCAGCCGTCGCGTCTGCGTGCCTCGGTGCATCCTGCGGAACGGAGCATGTCATGTACGGATCAGGATAGGCCCTGACATGTCGATTGTCATCGAAGGGCAGCTTTCTCCAATGCCATCTTTTGGGTCCTCTGCAGCATAAAGTCTAGAGGAAAGGGCACAGTGTAGTGGCAGCCCTCCTGCATCTCTCCACTGTCATTCAGCGCGACTCTTTGCCTCCGGATCAGCGGCTTTATTCCTCCCCCGCTCTAAGCCGAGGAGGGCCGAGCTTGGTAACTTTCATCAACCACCAAGAGTCTTGTTCCAAGCCGGCTGAGCTCTTGTTTCCTCCTGCACAAGAATCTGGACTCTTTTCGACTAGCTTGCCCCAACTCTGTTACTATTGCACATCTGCATTGCTCAGCATGCCTGTCGCTCAGGCCAGGTCGCCCCGTCTATGTGGGCTCATGATCCAGCATGTGAAAGCGGCCCGCCACTTCTCTACTGGCAGTCCGCTGCGCAAGGAGCTCCAAGATGCGTACATTCTCAGCGCTTCTCGAACGCCGACAGCCAAGGTACGTGTGGCCTGCTCATGCTTGGCTGTTCAATCTATTCATAGCTTACCTCTGCCCGCCTTAGTTCAACGGTTCCTTCCTGTCCGTCTCTGCGCCAAAGCTCGGCGCAACCGCCATCAAGTCAGCACTCGAGAAGTCAGGAGTCCCCGTCGATAAGATCACCGATGTGTACATGGGCAATGTCATGCAGGGTTCGGTCGGCCAAGCCCCGGCTCGTCAAGCGACCATATTTGCCGGGCTACCGGAGTCCGTGGAAGCAACGACGATCAACAAGGTTTGCGCCTCTGGCCTGAAAGCCGTCGCCATAGCCGCCCAGAATATACAAATGGGCTTGACCGAAGCGCAGATTGCGGGCGGTATGGAGAACATGTCGCAGGTTCCTTACTATGTGCCTCGCGCGAGCAGTTTGCCTCCTTTTGGGCATGTCAAGATGGAGGACGGGCTGAT
>JADHZA010000149.1:0-48728 GCA_018831705.1 Torrubiellomyces zombiae
TAAGTATTAATTTATAGTTTATTTTAATACTAACCTATAGTATATTTATATAGTATTTTATAGTATATAATAGTATTATTTTATAGCTTATTTTATAATATTTTTTAAACCTATATTATAGCCTATTTTAGTACTATTTACTAAACTTTTAAAATAAACTCCTATATATTTATTTATTCCTTTCTAACTTAATTTAAAATTTTATCTTTTTAAGTTTAATCTTAATTTCTAATTCCCTATTTTTCTTTTAAATCTTTACTTTAACTTATTACTTTTTCTATTATATTTCCTTCTAAAGCTATTTATTTTATAATTATTATTCTTTAAAAGCTAATAAAGTTTAGGATACTTAACTTTAGCTTAAGATTACTTAATAATAAACTAAAAGTCTTAAAAAGCTTACTCTTTCTTTACTTTTATTCCTAGAAAGAGTTTATAATCTTTATTAAAGTATACTACTAGATAAAATACTTCTAGTAGAAAAAGCTTTATTATCTAAATTATTGTTATCTATTAAAAAGTTATTATTACTTATTAGTAAGTTTTCTCTTAAAAAGCTATCTAAATAGTTTAATATAAAGCTTTATTATTAAGTATAACTTTAATATTTATTTTAAGCTTTTTTAAATCGTATATCCTTTTTTTATTCTATAATATTTATTAGTCTTTATTAATAAAGTATTTTATATATTATATTATAAACTTACTTTTATAAAATAATACTAGTTAAACTTATCTAGAAATACTTATATTTTAATAACTTATTAGGATATAAAGTTTCTATTTTATAAAATCTTATAAAATAAGTATCTAGTCGTAGTTATAGTAACTAAGAAATAAATTAGCTAAAATAGTTATAAAATAAAAAATATATACTTATTAATAATATTAAGGAGTTTAATATATTAGCTAGTCTATTAATATAATAACTTATATAAGATCTCGACTATATTTATATAGCTAAGGACTAAGTTCTAATCTTTAAGACTTATATTTAAGATTACTTAATAAAATCTAGATATAATATATATAGACTTCTTATACTTTAACTAGTTTTTAAACTATAAAAGTTATCTTAAGGATAGTTATTTATTTAGTAAAAATTTCTTAATTATTTCTTAATAGTATCTTTATAGACTTATATATAATTATATTATAAAGTTTATAGTAATTAATTTCTATTTAATAATAAAGTAATAATATAAGGATATTATAGGTTAAATCTTCTCTTTTATAATAGTTTTTACTAAGTATTTATTTAATACTTTATTAAAAATAGATTATATATAAGTATATATAAGACTAAACTTAAAACTCTTATATTTCTTTAAGGCTAAATTTTTACTATAAGTATCTTCTAAGGCTTTAAATATTATTTAAGCCTTAGTTAAAAGTAACGCTAAGAATTCTAAATCTATAAATATATTTCTATTTAACCTTAATAATATATTTTTTTTTAAAGATATTAAAAATAGTTATATATATATAGTAATATATATCTACTACCTCTAAGTTAGTATAGTATTAGGTAAGTAAAAAAGCTAAAACTATTTAAAAATATTTTAAAAACTTTTAGTATAGAATAAAAAGTTAATATCTTACTTTACTTAAAAGAATAGCTATACTAGCCCTAAATAATTTTATATTAATATATACTAATAATATATTTATAATTAGTATTAATACTAAAAAACGTTATATTTTTAAACTTCTATTATTTTACTTATTATTAAAAAAAGTAAATAACTATATAATTCAAGTATAATTAGTATAAGTCTTAGATATACTATATATAAGATAATAATATTAGTAAAATATTTTTTACTTAGAAAGAAAAACTTATATAAGTCTATTTATTTACTTTTTTAGTTTACTCTAGTATAAGAGTAATTACTTAATAACCTTAGGGAAATAATAGGATTTATTATTTTTAGATTATTTCTTAAAGATAGTCTTTATTTATAAGATTTTAATAAATATCGATAATAGAATATCCTTTATATTTAATAATAAACTCTTTAAGTTTATTAGAGGTAAGGAATATATCTAGTAAAGGTTAGTAAGTAATATTTAAAATATAATATATTAACTTACTAAGTATTATTCTTAGTTTATTAATCTTTTAAATAACTCTTATAAGTCTATTTATAATAAACTTTAGTATTTTTATTACTAGAACTAGAGGATATTAATATATCCTATATAATAAGATAATAATCTATAGTATTATTTTTATATTTAAAGGAATAAAGAATTAAAATTATACTAAGTAAGATATTTTTTAAAATTTAATAGGTCCTCTAAAATAAGTTTTATTTAGAATATAGTTAAAGATTAATAATTTATTAATAAGAAAGTTAAGCACTTACTATAAAACTTCCTTTATTATAAGTTATTTATAAAGAAAAAATAAGTTTCTTTTTTTTATTATTATATCTCTTTTTCTTTACTATTAAAAGCTAGTTAAATAAATATAAAATAATCTTTTTACTTATATTTAATAAGGCTTTAAAAATAGTATTTATTTAGAAATAAAAAATCTAATTTTTTATATTATATAATATATTGTTTAAGATTAGTAATATACTATACTTTTATTAATATAAAATATTTTATTAAAGTCTTTAAAACTTATACTATAGTTTAATCTTATAATTTTAAGTTTATAGGTTTTATTTTAGTCTTAATAATAAATTTATTTATTAAAGTTTTTTTAAATTATTTAAATAGTACTATTTATAATATTAATATTTTTTTTAAGAGTTATAATAATTATATATATTTACTTTAAAACTTTTTTTTTTAAAGTATATTTTTTTATCTTTAAATAAAAATAGTTAAGTTAATTAATAAGCTTAATTATAATTTTTAAGTAAGTAAAATTATTAATTTTTAAATATTAATATACTTTTTTACTTATATAACTTTAAGTATAATAGGTTATAGGTATATTACTAAGAGTAGTATAAGTTATAGTATATCCCTTTATATCTTATTTTATTAAATATTATATCTAGAATCTATTAATATAAGTTTTTACTTTAGTTTTTTTTTAATATATAGTCTTTTATAGCTTTAAGTATTCTTTAAGGCTAAAGCTTTTTATTAGAATAATAAGTATAGTCCTTTCTTCTAATATTATTAGTATCTCTAGAATATTAGTTATAAAAATAAACTATTAGATTATAATTATATATATACCTAGTTAATATTTATAATTAAGTTACTTTATACTAAATAAGAGAAGTAGTATTTAAAGTATTATATTTTTTACTTATACTTAAAAGTTAATACTAAAGAGTAGAAAAAAGGTAAAAAAAGGTTTTTTACCTACTTAATTAATATTTATTATACTAGATTCTTACTTATTTAAAAGCTAGTATATAATATAATTTATATTATACTTTATAATAATATATACCTTATATTATCTTAAATAACTTTATTACTAAGAGTAATAAAGTCTTTAAGATATTAATATTTAAGGATATTATTACTAAAGTTAATTTCTATTAGTATATTTATTTAAATACGTAAATAAATTAATTTTAAAATAATTAAAAGTATAATATATATTTAAAATAAATTTTTAATAATTAAGAAAAGCTTTTAAAATATATAAGTAGTAAAAAATATATAACTAGAAACTATAATAGCTAAGAAAAATTTTAAAAAAATATAAAAAGTATAAAATACTTAATATAAAGAATAATAAGTTTAATAACTATTTTAATAAAAAATTAATATTTTTATAAAAACTTTTAGCTATTTTATTTAACTTTTTTTTTTATTATTTAATACTTATTTTTATTTATATAATAATAAAGTATTACTATAGGAATAAAACTTAACTAATAAAAAATATATAGACTTATAATAATTACTAACTAATTAGAGATAAGGAGACCTATATTAGTAGTGTTAGGTTAGCCTAACTTTAGCGTATTATTACCTAAGTATAGGGTCGCCAATGTTAGGTTAACTAATTCCTTATAAAATAGCTAAGCTTAAAATCTATATAAAGCTGAGCTAAGCTGAACTGAGCTGCGAAACCTACCTTATGATTGCTTATATAAGAAATCCTTCAATCCAGAATACAAGTGAGAAAGCGTGCAAAAGTGGTTCAGGATATATTAATTATATCAGACTACTACTAGTTGCTTGCCATTACCTTCTTTTCAGCTGCCTGCTTCTCTTCCGGTACATTGATGCGCTTGACGCTTGGTCCATACTCCATAGCCGCGGCAAATTACAATGAGAAACATGTATCGTCTGATGATTCAGGCATATACGTCTGAATCTTCACAAGCGACATGGGACGAACATCAGCGCCAAGAGATGCGGCGTCAGAACTCTATGTCGCAGCCAAAATCGATATACAGCCATGGTACTCATCTCGGTCTACCTATCCGTGCTCCCAGCTCGCGCCTCCGTCTGTATCATGACCTCCTGGCCGATGCACTTGGTAACAAGGCCCACCTGCATCATCGAGATGCACCCTATTCTAGTTTCTCTATTTCTTCCTCGAGTAGTAGTCATCCTGCATCCTGGCCTTATCCGGGGCCACGCCGCCCTTGACGCCCTTCTCCCCATCCACATGTTCTCTAGTGCCCCAGAAGCTCTCCCGCTCGAGCAGCAGCTCCCTCGCCCAGGCCCTCGTCTCCTCGAGACAGAGCTTCTGCGCGACGTAGGCAAACTCGCCGAGATCGAGTGCGCCCTTGGCACGCTTCTCGTACTCGACCATCTGCAGAAGCAGCTCCATCTTGTCGACGTCGTGAACGTATTGACTATCGAGCGTCTCCGAGTCTTCGTATTCGTTCCAGAGATCTCGTATGTCTTGGCCGACGCGCGCATCATCCTCGTTGCTGAACAGGTCTTTGGTGAGGTAGTCTATCGTCAGGGCCTCGCGACGGCTCTTTTCCGGCTTGGGCACGCCGTCGACGGGCGTGATGTCGCCGACCAGAAGCTCGGCCATGTCGTGGAACAGACACATCTTCATGCACTTGTGCAGGTCGAGACGTTTCGCGAGCGCAGGCGGCGCAAACATGGAGATGATGGACATGCGATACATGTGGTCGGCGATGGATTCTCCTCTGTTCATGTTAGCGTGGGCGCAAGTCTGGAGGCAAACGGAAAGGGGACTGACTTGTCGATGCCGAAGCGTCGCCAGCCTTCGCGCTTGGTCGTCTTCAGCCGCTCCATCATGTGGAAGAAGGCGAGCGGCGATGGCGACGCTGACGAGGGCGGGCCGCCGGGCAGTGTGTCGAGCACCTTTTGGACGCTCCATTCGCCGTCGACCTTGACCATCGGGGTGTAGCCCAGGTCTGAAGCACGAGGCGGTCAGTGGATGATTACGATTCAATACGATGCCTCACAAGCTGAAGGACATGGTCGTACCTGGGACGTCCGGCTTGCGCGTGCCGGTATCATTCTGCCGTGAGCCCATGGTTGCGGCGCGGCGAAAGTGCACAAAAAGTGACGATGATGGTGGGAGGTTGGAATCTGCTTTTGGACTTTTGGGGTCCCGGGGTCCTTTTTGGTGGCGTTTTCCTTTTGCGGAGGAAAAAAGCTGCAACGTCACTGGATGGATGGAAAAAGAAACCTGGGGGACGGCGGACGGCGGACGGCGGACGGCGGACGAGCACGCTCTTTATTACTACTGGTAATATAAGCAAGGAAGCAAAACAAAACCGTGGTCAATCCAAGGCGAGAAGATGACACCCCCCATGAGTGAACAAGGGCATTCTGTCGACTGCACCGCAACAAACGGCGAGGCAAACAAGCATCGTCAACAAATAATTGCGGGCACTTGGCCAATCGTGCTCCCACTCATCGGCCAATCCAGACGCATTGATATGGTCCAGGGGGTCGCACAGATGGCTGTCGTCCAGGGTAAACCCTACCAAAGCCGACATGGCGATCAACAACCGCACTCCATCGTCTCGGGTGCGGAAACACTGCCAAAGCAAATACGTACAGCTTGGCGAATTCCGTTGGCAAACATGTATATACTACGAAACAGTGCAGCAGAGAGCAAAAGTCACGGCGTTCGTGCATGTCAATATCAGTATGCGGGCGTGCTTGTTTACTCGGGAATACAATAGTGGTCATGCTCCGATACGCATCTCTCGCCCGACACAGTTCCATTTTACTTAGAAAACGAGCTTGCTTGTCATACCGGAAGACCTGTGTATGATTCCGCGAATGAGTCGAAAATACAAATACAGTCTTACTCCCAAGCAGCATCTTCAAGCAAACCAAGTTGTCCTCCACCCAAGTATTCCCAAGGATACCACTGCGGTCCGAGCCTAGCCTGACACATCGACGCCTTGAACCCATTACCTTTCGAACCGTCTTCACTCACAAATCCACCCCAGGAAACACCATGTCAAGCAAGCATACCCCCATTCATACACTTATAGCCCACCAATACGAGTTCCCATTCCAAATTCTCTCCATCACCGGCGGTGGCGCGGCAGGCATGCCCGCTTCCAAATCCGGGTCCAGAACCCATTTATACGGAGGCGGCGGGTCGTCCTGCACCTCCGGTGGCGTGCGAGATCGGCGGAAGCGAGAAAGCCAGGATCTGTGTTCTGGGGGCGAGTCCTCTTGAGGGCACGCCTGAGATGTAGGATTCTTCTGTTGTTGTTCAGACGGATTGGCGGTCCACCTGCGCTTAGCGTTGCGGCAACATTCGCGTACGATCTTGAAGAGTATGAAGATGAGCATGAAGACGCACAAAGCCAGCATCGGAGCGAAGATTGAGATCAAAATGATGGCCCGGGTACGTTCCTGCTCCGGAGTGAGTTCCTGCTCCGGAGTGAGTTCATGCCTGGGCTCTTCGGACCCGCTCCACGGCAGGTGATTAGGGGGAACCACGGCGGGTGCAAAGGAGCTCTCATCGTCATAGCCGATGATGCGACCCATGCCAAACGGCGTGGCAAACGGGTTGTTCATGTGACCAAGTCGCGTTGACCGGCGTCTGATTGGAGGGAAGTAATCCGGTTGATGAGATTGCTTTTCGGAGCTCGATGAAACTGTTATCGCGTACAAAGATTCACTGGAAGCGAATGATTTGGGGCGAAGATAAAAGCGTGTAGAAAAAGTTGTGGAGGAGGAAGAAAAGGAGAAATTCCAAAACTCGAGGGGAAATTCACGATTATGAATAAATAAGGTCCAGTGCCCTCACGCCAAGTCGAAAGAAGACAGCGCTCCGCCTCACTCTAGAAAGGCTAACATCAAATCCATACCTTCTGCGTGACCAAGATAGGAGTGGCTGGCGTGAACCTTGTGCCAAAACACACTCTAAAAGAGCATTAGCCTTGGTCCGACCCGAAAGGAAGAAAATATCGCACAGCAAGCTCAGTCATCCTGCCATAGCTCCTTTCGGTAGCCCTCCGTTAACCGCTCGTCTTGTCCGTACACGGCTTGCCAGCCCTCGAACCCGCGGTCCAGGACGTACACCTCCTGCGTTGTCGACGTCTTGTCGTCCCTTTCGCGCAGGTACTTGAGCGCTGCGCTGGGACCGCGCTGCTGGCTGAGCATGCAGTGGAAGACGACTGTCTTTTTGTCCTTGAGCCGCCGGATGAGCGTCGGCATCATGGCCTCGAGCTGTCGGCTGGGTATGTTTGTTGAGCCGCGGATGTGGCCGCCTAGATAGTCTGCGTGAATGCTGTTAGTCAGATCGGTTGGTACTGCTGATTGACATGAGTCGAGGCTTACCATCGTCGCGGACATCGATGACGGCAATGGTGGAATTCGGCGCATCGAGTTCCTTTATCAGCATGTCGGCTAGTGATTTGGCCTGTATGCGTTGCAGGTTTGCCACGGTGGCCATGGTGGGGGAAGCTTTGGCTAGTACTGACTTCACCGCGTTTGACAGGGGCATGTACACTTGGGGACGGGTGAGTGATATTGTCAATGGTTTGGCTTTTGACCTGGACGATGCTGGACTTGGGATGATGATGTTTGAGAGGAGCTTGTCTGGCTTGAGTGGGAGACGTCGTCGAGGGTGGTGTGTGGTAGTGGCTCCACCAGTTGAACCACCACTTCATGTGTGACAGCACAGGGGCTTCATTGAACGGAAAGACTATTCTGTCAACTTGCATCATGTTTGATCTTGTGACGCTTTCACAGCAAAATTACATCTTCATCGTGATCTGCTGTTCATCATGTAAAAGATGCTCAATCGTTGCTACATCGATATGGATACACTCGCCGTTCAACGCCCACTCCTTCAAAACCCCGGCTGTACCCAAGCTAGAATAAGAAATCTCATATCAGGCGTCAAAGGCTACGAGAAACAATAAAAGGTATCATGACGAATGTTCCTCCCAACACCAGCTCCTGACGAAGCGCAAACTCCACCGAAAACCGGACGATGGCACATCCCAACTCCAGTCCACAAACGACGCATTCCCTATGTTAGAGAGCCCCCGAAAATGTCACGCTTTACCCACCCAGCCCGCGTTGATGAAAAAGTCAAAAATCCTCGATCCCTTTTGCGCATCCAGTCGACATATATCTCTGGCCTGCTTCTTCTTAAGAGTCCCGTTCGTCTTGAGCGCCTCCTTGAGCATCTGCTCCTTGATCATCAGGTACGGCTTGGGCTGCAGCCTGATCACCTCGCACAGCTTCGTCTCTTCCGGCGTTAGGAGGTGCAGATCCGGCGCCGTATCTAGGTTGAGATGAAGCGGCTGTACGCCGGAAATGGGCTGGGCCACGAACTTGGTCTTTGCGTGCCCGTGACCGTTTACGCCGTTGGTGAGACCGTTGGTGATGGCGGACTTGCCCTCGCCGTTTGCTTGAGGAGCTGGGCGGATGACAAGCTCGGGGGCGACGAGGAGGGCTGCGGCGCTGGGAGGCTCGGGGGCCGCCGCGGCTTGCTTTGATCGTTGGTTCGTGGCCAGTCTTTCTCTGTCCATCGAGCCCATGGGTATCGCTCTTTGTACCCTCGCCGCCTTTTCTGCCTCAAACTTTTCTCCGCTGCGTAGGTCGCCGACCTTCATGCTCCGCCACTCCTGCAGCTGGGTTATCGCCTGTCGTAGGTTCAGCTCGTCGAGCATGCCCTGGTTGAAGTCTTCGAAGTCTTTGTGGTTCATGATGCGCGCGAACGGTTTCGCTTTTTGTAATAACTCCTTCTCCTCCTTGGTTCGCTTCTTCTCTTGCTTGGTGTTCTCGCGGTAGTCCAGCAGCTCGTGTTCTGCGATGACCTTTTTGCGCTCCACGCGTTGCGTCAGACGACAATTGTACACCTCCATGACGGTCAATTTGAGCTCCATCTCGGGCTCCAGCTCTCCTGTCCGCGGGTTCACGCCGTCACCGGGGTCGAACTGCATGTGCTGCACGGCTTCCTCTGCTTCGTTTGCGTACTCGGTCTCGAACTCCAGTCGGCCCGGCATGTAGCCCTGGATCTCGTGGCAGCTGGGTACGCTGGCTGTGGGCTTCGTCTTTGGTTGCAGTGCGGGCGTGTTCTTGGCCCTCTCCCGCCGCTCCTCTATTCGTCTTTTCTTGCGCGCCTGGAATTCTTCGCGGGAGACTTCGTTGGCAAGCTCCGAGTCGTGCGGGCTACATCGTTTGGGAAGCGGAAAGTTGGATGCGTTCACGTATGCGTCTAGGTAGTGGTCCTGGACCTCGTTCTTCTCGCGAAAGCCCCCAATATGATCGGCGATATCGGCCCAAGACCCAAGGCCATATATCTCGGCGCCCTCGAGCAGCAAGAGTTCTTCGTCGGCGCCCCATTCGCGATCGAATATGGGAAACGAGTTTTGCTCGATGACGCGAAACGGGTGTATTTCTGGGTCGTGCGCATTTCGAGATTCGCCCTTGGAGAAGCAAGAGACGCAAAGATCGAAGTCGGAGCAGGCCGGATCGGCACACCTGATGCGCACCTGAAAAGCGCATCATGCGCGCGTTAATATCGAGCAGATTGAGAGCCTCGTATTGAGAGGCGGATGCCGAAACTTGGGCAGAACGATGCGGCCGCCCTCCCAATAGACAAGGGACTCGATGACGTACCGTGGAAGTAATGTCAGAGGAGCAAACATCGCAAACGTATTTAACGCCACCCTCTCCCCTGGTCACCACCTTCTTGCGTATGACACCCATATCGGCCGACTGGGGCGGGCCAGCGGCCTTTATGGGGGGAGCTCAAGTCGCTGGAGCAACGTGGTGAGTCGAAGGCGGCGCCTACCGCAATGGCAGGCGGCGGGAGAGCCAAAATAGGCGAGATGGGAGGGTCGAGATGGCGACAAGGCAAAAGTGACGTGATTTTGATGGTTTTCGATGGATGGGACGCCGTCGCGGTTGGAAAACACGCTGCGTCTAACGTCGTGAGTCCGAATCGAAGTCGGGTATTTGCCGGATGGCGAATCACAGTCCGCTGAGGAATCTAGCTCGGCCTGCGATTATGAATTTCGCGCAAGGGACGGAGTACAGATACTAGTTCGAAGCTCCGATATGGCGGGCTTGGAGGCGGTCGCGTCGCACGTGACAAGTTCAAGTACATGCGTATGAGAGCGTGAACAACCAATGGGGAGAGGAGTGAGCGGTGGAGCATCCAACGGCGTTGCAGCAAAAGCAAGATTCGGTCTCCCCGCCTGGACGCCGCCCCGTCCACTGACTGGTCTTTGTGAGAGCCCCCCAAAGCGCAAGTCGGCCCGGATGCTTACAGCAACTGCGGTAATACATAGGGCACTACTGGCGTACGATAGTACTAATACTAGTACTTTTCTTGGGGGACCAACTGATTCATGTTATACGAAGAAACTTCCTCTCGCGGCTTGTGCTACTGTACATAGATTCCCTTGTGCATGATCCTTTGCGACGTCATAGGCTCATCGCATCTGATCTATTCTTATATCTCAGACCAGACCTCCGCCGAACCACTCCCTCACCCTTCGTTCGACAGGACCCCTTCTCCCCCGCATGACCCCTCGCCATGCCTGAGCAGATACTCGACGACATCTCTCACAGGAGATACAATCCTCTCACGGACAGTTGGCTCCTGGTCTCTCCCCACCGGACCAAGCGTCCTTGGCAGTACGTATTATCGGGCTCGGCCTCGGTCCCTCGTTGAAACACTGACATGCTTCCAGAGGCGCTCAAGAAGCACCGGCTGGGACTTCGTTGCCAGAGTACGACCCCAAGGCAGGTCGAACGGTCCAATCACTCGTCCTGTTTTATGCCCTCGTCTGACGTGCTACAAGTGCTACCTATGCCCCGGAAACGCCCGGGCTTCCGGCGGCCAGAACCCTAAGTACGAAAAGACGTTTGCATTCGTCAACGACTACAGCGCCGTCAAGGAGCAACAGCCAGACTATGACGGGGAAGCTTCCTCAGATGGTAAGCAGATCCCTTCAATCAAGTCAGGACACAGAGCTAAATTGCTGGCCAACTGCAGATGTCGAGTCTTTACTTCTGCGCGCCAAGGGGGTCAAGGGCGTCTGCTACGTCCTCACCTTTTCGCCTAGGCATGATTTAACGCTGGCTGACATGCCTCCAACTGACATTGTACCGACAATTGAACACTGGACTCGTATCTATGCCAACCATTTGTCCTCCTCGAATCCCTTGCTGAAGCTGGTCGACTCCCTGGACATCTCATTGCCCAAGGATGCCGCACCAGTACCCAAAGACGAGTACCGCTACATGCAGATCTTCGAGAACAAGGGCTCAGCCATGGGATGCTCCAACCCCCACCCGCACGGCCAGGTTTGGACCACGTCTTCCATGCCAGAGGAGCCCGGCAAGGAGCTGGCGCAAATGACCAAGTATCGTCACGAGCATGGAGGACGTCACCTGTTAGGAGACTACGTCAAACTCGAGCTGGCTAAAGAGGAGCGGGTCGTGTGGCAGAACGACGCTTTCGTCATCGTGTGTCCCTGGTGGGCTGTCTGGCCGTTCGAGGTCCTCGTTCTCCCCAAGAGGCACATTCGGTCTCTGATCGACTTCAAGCCCGAGGAACGAATGCTCTTCGCCGAGGCCATTCAGGAAGTCACGCGACGATACGACAACATCTTCGAGTGTAGTTTCCCTTACAGCTCTGGGATCCATCAAGCACCGCTCAAGGGTACGGAGGAGGAGATTGAAAACTCCTACTTTCACATGCACTTCTATCCCCCTCTTCTACGATCGGCCACGGTCAAGAAGTTCTTGGTTGGATACGAGCTCATGGCAGAGCCACAACGAGACATTACTCCCGAGCAGGCCACTATCCGCCTTCGTAATTGCGGCGGGGAGCTGTATCGGAAGAACTTGAAATGAAGTAAGAAACATCAAACTTTTAGACAGTATAGCATCAATCATTACGGCCAGTTATTGCCAACACGTATCCTCGTCTTCTCCGCCGGCGCCCCTCGCGCTCAGCTGATCTCAACGTAGTAACTCCGCGCCGAGAACATCCAGACCAACGCGCAAGGGGCGAGTATGAACATGGAGAAATGTGGCGCCGCAAACTTTAGTCCCTTGAAGACAAACAACTCTGTTCCAAAATGACCCAGGGCGAGAACGTACGTCCACATGGCGATATCGTACATAGGCCCAATATGGAGGTTGTAAGCCGCGTAGCAGCGCACAAGCGACGCGAGCAGCGTCCACGTGCCGAACAGTCTCGCGGCCAGCGGCGTCAGCTGGTCGGATGCTGTGGCGTCGGCTTCCGTCGCGGGCACCAGCTTGTTGACGGAGTCGTCTGGGTTGAAGCTCTCCGACGCAGGTGGGAGCTTCTTGTTCGGGACGAAGCGGCCGTTGTAGATGCGTCGCGAGAAGTGTAGCGTCGAATACGCCTGAAAGGAGTTGCCAATGGAGATTACGGAAAGCTGTACATGGCAAAAGGTCAGCATTGGAATTCTTCGTGAAGCGGCAGACTGCAGCGTCAAGGGAGGAGATATATCTTACGAAGAGCATGTAGTAAGGCAAAAAGCCCTTCGGGGGCGGGAGAAGGGACTTGAAGGAATCCATGGCTGCCACTCGTTCGTCTCAGAGGTAGGCAGCGCCTGTTCGATGAAGCTCAATTGGTCACGGTCGTGGCGCCGAATCGACGACGGAGAGGACCTGCCAGACCTAATGAACAATTGGATGCCCCTTGTGGCCAGTTGCGTTACTCAGTGTCTCGCTGACTGGTCAGTGGTTCCTGGCTGGACGGATTCACGCGCCGATGCAGGGGGTCACCTACTGTAGGAACTGGAAACTGCCCGAAAGAACGGATTTCGGATTCAGGTACTAATACTACCGACATGTTTATCTACAGCCTTCAGCACTCGTGCACTGTTAGCAATTTCGTAAAGAAGCAGAGAGGAAATCCAAAAATAGTATTATTTACTTTTATGAATAACACGAAGTAGAAGCCAAGGTCGTTGTCAATGTTGGAAAGCGTAGCATCATGATAAGCGACAAGCCATCGCCCAAACCTACCTGTAAAATCCGTCCTTCAGTCGGTCGACCCACTGTACCAGGTACGGCTGCACCATTGCGGTAATACAGTAAGCGCCGGCGGAGGAGCTTCTCTCATCAAACCTTAAGCCCACTCCGCCGAATGATATTTACATAGTGAAAAAACAGCCCGCAACAAAAAATGGAGCCTTGTCGAAGCATGTAATAAGAAAAAAACATACAGCAGCCGGTGTTCGCTGGTCGTCACCGACCCAACTACTAATCTGCCTCTCGCGGGCTTAACCTATGAGATCGAACGGGATCACGTGTATTCCCGCGGATGTGGCCGTATGTACTAGAACTTGTTTTAATTTAGCTTATATCTGACGATGCCTCACCAAAAAACGCTCCTGGCGTCCCCAGCTCGATATTTTTCTACCATGGGGATGCCGGGCCTGGGCCTCGGCCCCTTGGATTCTTTGGCGTGCCAAGCTGTTTTGTCTGCACATTCTGACGGCCGCAACTCATATCGTCAGCGATTCCATCATGGACAAAATCAACCTAGAAACAGCCAAGGCAGTGATCCGGGACCTGCCTCCCGTCCCGCATCAAGTGCAATGGGCTTTCGCTGGCGTTGGAGCGCTCTTCCTGGCCTCCAAGCTGTTGAGCTACATCCGCTTGTTCCTCAGCGCATTCATTTACTCTGGCCATGACGTGAGCTCCTGCCATAGCCCCAATTGTACTCGCGGGTCACTGACGGATTTACTCTTAGCTTCGCAAGTACGGTCGCGTCGGCTCCTGGGCCGTCATCACGGGCGCCTCGGACGGCCTGGGCAAGGAATACGCCACGCAGCTCGCCGCGCGAGGCTTCAACCTCGTGCTCGTATCGCGAACGTTGTCCAAGCTCGAGGCCCTGGCACAAGAGATTGAAGAGAAACACCGCGGAAAGAAGGTCCAAGTCAAGGTGTTGGCCATGGATTTCACCAAGAACAACGATGCCGACTACGACAAGTTGCACGAGCTGGTGCAAGGCTTGGACGTGGCCATCCTGATCAACAACGTCGGTCAGAGCCACAGCATCCCCGTGCCTTTCCTGGAGACGCCCAAGGAAGAGCTCGAAAACATCGTCACCATCAACTGCATCGGTACATTGAGAGTCACCCAGGTCATCGCGCCCATCCTCAAGAAGCGAAAGCACGGCCTCATTCTGACCATGGGCTCGTTCGGCGGCTGGACGCCTACCCCCTTGCTGGCCACGTATTCCGGTAGCAAGGCATTCCTCCAGCAGTGGAGCAATGCGCTGGCGGCTGAGCTGGCAGAGGACCACGTCGACGTCTACTTGTGTCTGAGTCACCTTGTCACGACGGCCATGAGCAAGATTCGCCGCCCAACGCTGATGGTTCCGACCGCACCCAACTTCGTCAGGTCTGCCCTGGGCAAGGTTGGTCTGGGCAGCTACCAGACGGCTCCCAACACGTACACGCCGTGGTGGAGCCATTCTTTCATGCTGTGGCTCGTCGAGAATATCCCGGGCGTGAACAGCCCCGTTACGATCTCGGTCAACAAGAAGATGCATCTCGATATACGTCGGCGGGCTCTTCGAAAGCAGGCGCGCGAGGCGAAGAAGCAGTGATCGACTGTGGTCGGTCTTACCCGAGGGGAACGTCGAGGGGTTTACAAAAGCACATGCAAGGGACTAAGGCTCGATCATGTTGTATCGTACGCCCGCTCGGTGATAATGTTTATTGAGCCGTGGCCAAGTTGAATGTCTGAAATATACACATAATTCTACACAATTCGGTACCTAGGCATGTGTCTTTAGGTCATACTTGGCGTGGGTCGAATATTGATAGCGAGACGTGCCATATCTGTTTCCTCATGGGATCCGGAGCGCCTGCCCTATTACATGTAAGAGTCCTGCTTGCAATCTTCCTACTCTAACTTTAGCTTGATTCCCTTACACTTGATTCGTTAGTCAGGTAGCCGGAGCCTGATGGTTGGCTATTACTTTCTCAGTGAGGCATGAGCCGTGCACAGCTATCTATTGATAGAGTGTGTAGGTACAGCCGAAAAAAAAACCTCTCCGCGTCATCCCACCGAGTGGCTGCCCATACGAAAAAGAGCATTCTGCATTGCCTTTTGGGTCTATTTAAGAATCAATCGTTACAGCATGAATTACGAATACCCAGTTTGTCTCCGCGATGACGACTCATACATGGAGTACATGCAAGGAAGTGGCGATGGTCTTCGCTAGGTCCGAGAGCTTCCCTTTGATCGAACGGTAAGGGTTGTCCGATACATGACTGCTACATTATATGTATGTAACTCACTGGTAGGACGCGGGTGCGGTCATTTTGCCTCTGGGTGAGCTCTTTTGTCGCTTTCCGATTGATGAAGAGGGAACTTTGTGCAATTCAGTAAGTCGGTCTGAATTACTGATTGCTTGTATTGACTCATGGATTAGAGACGAAAATTTAGCTCCCCTCCAAGTTTGAAAAGGCATATTATACGAACTCACCGCTGTGAAATTTCTCCAACGGCTCCATTCAACCCAAATCGATTTCATATTGCTTATGCGCGAGGTAATACATACATGTCCAATCCTGAATCATGTCATATATGCGATGACTGCTAATAGTCCCTAGATTACTGGCGCGAGCGGCTCGAGTATGTCCGAGGCGACCGAGATCGTCCACCACGGAGGGCCATTCTGAGGACAAGGGCAAACAACAGCACGTAAGCTGGAGTCGACTACACTTATCTACTTGCATTGGCAACGTATGAATTGATGAGTTGCTTATAGGACCCCTGTCAATGACGAGCCTGATAAATTCGAGGAGATCACTCTGGACGGAATAGACAGATTTTTTCTCCTTCCTATACCACCTGCATCCCCTTGAGAGGTTGGACTCCTGACAGGTCCTAATAGAGCGCCCCCACTGCATAGGCAAAGCGCGAGCGGAGGCAGCTGGCACAGCTCATGCGTCGATAAATTTTCAAGCATGGCCAATTAGTAACTTGTCGAGCTTTGGACACTCGCTCCGTTGCAGTTCAGCGTATACTAATAGTTGAGACGCGTGTCCGGGTGTGTAAAGCATCGTAATACGCGACAAAACAGGACCGGTGGGCTGTAACTTGTAGGTAGGGCGCACTGGGTGACTGGGCGCTGCTCAACAGAACCATTCCCCTGAGAAACCTATAGGGGATGGGCCACCTAAACTGTCCGTGACTTAGGGGACCTCCCCACGCTCCCCTCGCCATTACCCCTCCGGATCAACGCTCGCCCCGGCTTCGCAAAGGCGGGCCATTGGAAAAAGTTGAGTCACGGAGCCTGTCTGGTGTGACGCTTTGGCACAGCGCTCCGCATTGTATCATTTAGTAATACCCGACTACTACTACTAGTAGCAGCAGCATGCCCCAAGCGTTTCCCATCCGCTCAACCTGCTCTCGTCAAGCTTCTTCATCGTCCGACTGAGGCATGCTGCATGCGCTCGGCAGAAGCCATCGTACCTTTCTTCCCCTCGCGCGAGCCCATCGTCTTTTTCGACCCGCCCTACTTCAGAAGTTCTGCTTTTTCTGCCCATCGCAACAACCATTTGGACCTTTTGAGCCGCCGAACGCAATGGCGCCCCAGGAGGCCAAGCAGGCTCGCCCAGCCGTCACCCTCAAGACTCCCAAAGGCACACGAGACTGGAGCGGCCAGGACATGCTGCTCCGGGATGAGATCTTGTACATACGCCCCTCCCCGTCGTTTCTGCAAACACGCGTTTACTGAACTCCTCCCCCTTCCGCAGCAAGACAATCACCGACGTTTTCAAACAGCATGGCGGCACTCCGCTTGACACGCCAGTCTTCGAACTCAAGGAAATTCTCGCCGGCAGTAAGCTCGCTCCCAAGGGCCACCTGTCAGGCTGTCGTGGCTGACATTGGGTAGAATACGGCGAGGATTCACGTCTCATGTACGACCTCGAGGACCAGGGTGGGGAGTTGTGCTCCTTGCGATTCGATTTGACGGTCCCGTTCGCTCGATGGCTCGCCATGAACAACATCCAACAAGTGAAGCGTTTTACGATTGCCAAAGTCTACCGAAGAGATCAGCCTGCCATTTCCCGAGGAAGGCTTCGAGAATTCCACCAATGCGATTTCGACATTGCCGGCGTCTACGACCCCATGATACCCGATGCGGAAACCTTGCGCATCATTGTCGAGGTCATGGAAGCTCTCAAGCTCGACATCACCATCAAGCTGAACAACCGACGCATTTTAGATGGCTTGTTCGCCGTTGCCGGCGTTCCCAGCGACATGATCCGCACCATCAGCTCGGCCGTCGACAAGCTGGACAAGATGTCATGGGAAGACGTCAAGAAGGAGATGACGGAAGAGAAGGGCTTGGCATCCGATGTAGCCGACCGCATTGGTGAGTATGTACGTCACAACGGAACAATCAAGGAAATCCTGGACCTTTTGCGCTCCAACCAAAAACTTGTCGACAATGAACAGGTCAAGGCTGGCGTAGAGGACATGGCTCTGCTCGCAACCTACCTGGAGGCTTTCGGCATTGTGGACAAGATCTCCTTTGATCTTTCACTCGCCCGTGGCTTGGACTATTACACCGGACTCATCTACGAAGTCATCAATCAGCCACCGACAAAGGGGGGTGCCGAATCATCCGGGAAGGGAAGCAAAAAGAAGGATGACCCAGCGAGCCAAGTTGGCAGCATTGCTGCGGGTGGCCGATACGACAATCTCGTGGGCATGTACGGGAAAAAACCCATCCCTTGCGTCGGCATCTCCTTCGGCGTCGATCGCATCTTCACCATCCTCAAGGCGCGGCGCGAGCAGGAGCAAACGCCACAGAGAGGAACGACCGACGTCTACGTCATGGCATTCGGCGGCAAGGAGTTCACCGGGCTGCTCCCTGAGCGCATGGACGTGGCTCGACGACTATGGAGCGCCGGAATCCGTGCCGAGTTCTCCGCGAAAATCAAGCCAAAGCTACCACAGCAGTTCAAGGCGGCGGAGAATGTGCCCCTGGGCGTGATCCTCGGCCAGGACGAACTGGCGGCGGGCAATGTCAGGCTGAAGGTGCTGGGGCAGAACGAGAACAAGCAGGGAGAGGAGAAGAATGACGACGACAAGGATCGGGGGAAGCTTGTTGCCCTGGATGATCTGGCTGACGAAGTGAAGAAGCTGCTTTTATAGATGAAAGAGGGAGATTGAGGACATTTCTGTTGCTATAGAGGGAACGATGGTAAAAGTACATGCATTGAGCGCGTGATAGGATCTAGGGCTCATCGGAAGAATTGGTAGTGTCTGCGAGGTCAAGCTTGTTTTGTGCGGCTTGGACGTAGATGTGATGTCAAGGTCATGATAGACACAATATCTGAGTTACGTTGAATGTGACAAAATATCTAACAGAATATGCGCAGGGTTACAAGCGGCTATAGTAATCTCAGCCAATTTTGAGGATGGAATTGGTTGAAAGATGTCTTAATGAGGAAATCATCACATAGCCATCAATGAAAATAGGCCTTGCTACCGGGTAATGTTCCATGTTGTATCAGACGTGGTGCCCGGGCCTGGCAGGGCGCGTCCCCAGACCCTTACTTGTACTCATGAATCGAAGGCAGCAGGCACGGCAGGGTAGCCTCACAGGCTCACACCCAAAACAGGTCTAGCTCCTCTGACACCTCGTCGCGAAATTTCCCAAGCTTGCCAGCCTCCTACCCGACTTCTGTTTCCATCATCATCATCAGCACTGAACAACGGTTCACACAGCCATCATACCATACAAACCTGCCATGTCAGCGGGTTGTGCCCGACGGCATATAGCTTGACAGCCAAGGCACTTCTGCGCTCATCACGTGAACCCTCTGAAACGCTCCACCCGAGACGGCGCCTTGGGTTGATGGTGTAGCGACGCGCGGATTCTGCCATCCAGCGCGGAACTGGCAAAGGCTTTCTTTCACTCCCCTCACGCCCTGCCTGGGACCTGGAGTTGCCCGCAATGTCGTTCCCTCAGACCACACCGATGAGGCCTGTGCCCGGCGCCTTTCTGAACACGCCAGCCGTCGTGTCAAAGCTCCAGTCGGGCTCTGATCCGGTGCGACGACAGCTATTCCCCTCTGCGAGCAGCCAGGCTGGCCCCGTCGCCGCCACGACTCACGGCGATGCTGCGGGAGCTCAAGCTCCGAGAAACAGTCTGGGTCCTGCCACGGGCCCCTCGACTTTGACTGGTCTAATATCGCCACATGCGGGTGAAATAGGACCAGTCAATGCTGCGGCCCCAACGCGACCTGAGAATGTACCTCCGATATTGAGGGCCGCCAAGGCCATCAACTCCTTCTTGCAGGCAGATGAAAGCTTTCCTGACTTGGACTCGTATTGCAGACGTAAGGTGGTCGGTCCTGAAATTACTGGTTGGTGCTGACGATGCTATAGAGGGCGCCTCATCCGATTACGATATCCCCCGATCCAACTCCTCGTGGACGCCCTTTCACAAGGCTCAGATGTACCCTATTCCGAACCAAGTCTTCGATCATTACAACACTGGAGAGCTCCAGACCTTGATGGGTTTGTTCGCCGAGATCAATCACGCGTGGGTTGTTATTGACAACTCGCTCTTCCTCTGGGACTACACACATTCGGATCCCGAGCTCATTGGTTTCGAGGACCAGCCGCATACGATCCACGCTGTCGCCTTGGTGCCTCCAAAGCCCGGCATATTCGTGAACACCATCACTCACATCCTCGTCGTGGCTACGTCTTCAGAGATGATATTACTGGGTGTATCCGCAGTAGATACCCCCGCGGGCACAAAGTCAGTCAGCTTGTATCAGACGAAAATGAACCTTCCGCTGCGCGGTAACGATGTACGCGTCATTACTGGATCCGCGGACGGTCGAATATTTTTTGGCAGTTGCAGCGACATCGACATCAACGAGCTTTACTATCAGTCGGAGGAGAAATGGTTCTCGAATCGATGCGGCAGGATAAACCACACCAATCCTGGGTGGGCTTCTGTCGTATCACTCCAATCCAACTTCTGGTCGAACAAGGTGGCTGAATATCTCGTTGACATTGTCATTGACGACTCGAGAAAATTGGTCTACACGCTCTCCAGCAGGTCCACGATTCGAACATATTACATGGATGCGCCGGACCGACTGAGCAAAGTGATAGAAAAGGAAAAGATGCACTGTCTACGCGACATCGCGCACATGATCACTCAGTCAAAGCTCCTTACCGACCGAACCCGGATCGTCTCCATCAGCCCCATTTCCAAGCAAGAAGCCTCGAAACTGCACCTCATGGCGCTGACCGACACCGGGTGCCGCTTGTTCTTTAGCGCAACGAATGCGTCTTCGTACATGTACGGGTCGCAGGCCAACCTGGCTCCGCAAAGCATGCAGGTGCAATTCATCAAATTCCCCCCTGCTCAAAATATCCGACGCTCTGGTCAGTTCGCTCCGTCTGAGCAAGCAGGCGGCGAATCCGTCGTCGATTTGAGCTCGACAACACTCTTGTCAAGCCGACAAGGTGTGAGATTTGCTCCGGGGTTCTTTCTGGACTTTGTCAGCAACGGCACCGACGCCAACATTGATAGTCTCTTCGTCTCTGGTCCAGAAACCGGCCGAATAAAGCGCACGTTGCCGAACACACCGCTGCGGTACTTTGAACAAGCCAGCTGGATTGATATCGGAAGTCGAGCAGAGGCTGTTGGGCTGATAACGAAACCGTTCGCGGCAGCCGCGCAGCCTCTCGGTTTCGGAAACGAGTTGGCCACCCAGTTCGACGAGCCGCCAAGCGAGTTTGCTGTGCTCACCAACACTGGGATACATGTCATTCGAAGACGTCGAATGGTCGATACGTTTGCTGCAGCTATTCGAGATGCTCCTGGTGAGGAGGCGCTGGACGGGATTGCCCGTCGCCTGATCCAGTCCTATGGCCGTGTGGAAACCGTCTCCGCAGCACTTGCAGTAGCATGCGGCCAAGGCGGAGATGCCGTGATAAGACCTGGCGCTGCGCGTGCCATCGATCAAGCGACCGAGGACCGGGCCAGGGGACTCTTTGTCGATTTCGGAGGCCAGCCAACGTTGGCCGAGACGGACGGAACAGCTCTGACCACGGACTCTGTCAAACTGTCCTCCCGCCACGACGCCTTGGTGCTCTACCTCTCGCGTCTCATCCGAAAGCTGTGGAAAGCGCCAGTAATTCAGTCTGGCGTCTCAGCAGCGGGAGGGGTCACGGTCAGCTCTGTAGTTGCCCTGACGAAGCTGAGCGCGGTGCAGGAGCAACTCGAGCGGCTGAGACGGTTCATCGATGCCAACAGGGGCCTCATCCAGGGCATGTCTGGGCCTTCGGACTTGCAGCGCGTGTCCACGAGACAAGAGGAGGTGGCGCTTCAAGCTGAGCACCAGGCCCTGCACGCGTTGCAGAAGCTCATGGAGAGCATCTCGGAAGGCATCTCATTTGTGCTCATGTTGTTCGATGAGCGCGTGGCCGAAATCTTCGTGAGACTGGACGACGCGTCTCGACAGCAGCTGAGGGAGCTCACCTACGAAAAGCTCTTTTCACAAACCGATGGGAAGGATCTCGCCAAACTGCTTGTCAAGGCAATCGTGAATCGTAACATCGAGAGCGGTTCCAACGTGGAAACGGTTGCCGACGCTCTGCGCAGGAGGTGCGGAAGCTTTTGCAGTCCTGATGACGTCGTCATCTTCAAGGCGCAAGAACAGTTGAAGCGAGGATCCGAGCAGCCGCCAAACACCAACCAGTCAAGAAGCCTGTTGCACGAGAGTCTGAAGCTCTTCGAAAAGGTGGCTGGAAGTCTGACCCTGGCGAACCTCCAAACGGCAGTGGCTCAGTTTGTCGACTTGAATTATTTCGCGGGTGCTATCCAGCTGTGCCTGGTGGTGGCCCAAGCAAAGGATCGCGGAAACACTGCACTTGCGTGGATCAACGATGGAAAGCCCGCCGGCGATTCCCGTGCGAATGCTTTTGACGAGAGGAAGCGGTGCTACGACATGATACATGACGTGCTGCGGCACCTCGAGGTGGCGTCGAGTAGAGAGCCCGAGGTTGTTGACGGCAAGTTGACCCTGATCGCGACGAAGAAGCTCGAAGCCTATGACGTCGTGAATGGCTCCAATGACGAAGTCTTCCATTTTGGCCTCTACAAGTGGTATATTGAACAGGGATGGACTGACCGCATCTTGGGCATCGACTCCCCTCATGTCATCACCTTCCTGGAGCGGCTTGCGGCGACCGACGTGGCGCATGCTGATCTGCTCTGCCGCTTCTACACGAACCGGAATCGCTTCTTTGACGCGGCCGAGGTTCAGGCGCGTCTCGCCAACTCTGACTTTAACCTGGGCATCAAGGACAGAATTAGACTCTTGAGCTTGGCCAAGGGGAACGCCAACGTTGTCACAGTTGGCGTGAGCCGACAGCAACAGCAACGACTCAACCACGAGGTGACTGACCTGCTGGACATTGCCAACATCCAAGACGATCTGTTGGGGCGTCTCAAGGCAGATGATCGCATCAGCCCCGAGCGAATCGCGGAACTCGAAGAAGGCCTCGACGGCAAGATTCAGGGTCTTTCCGAGGTATGATGCGTGCACCCTACATGACCAGCCCGAGAAACTTGCAAACTAACGATGAAACAGCTCTTCAATGATTACGCGGACCAGGCGGGTTATTACGACCTGTGCTTGGTCATCTATCACACAGCCAACTATCGCAACCCCACGACAATCACAGGTACCTGGAACAACCTGATCCGACAAACACACGACGAGATCACAGCGAGGCTGCAAATGGGAGAGACGGATGCTCCATCACCGCAACCATACGAGGTTGTCAGCAGCAGGATCCAAACCATCGCCCACTACACATCGCTCGACAGCTTCGTCTTTCCCATCCCCGTGCTGCTGCCCGAGGTGTGCCGGTACTCGGTGACATACCATCAGGACGCCACCATCGGGGCCGAGCCAACATGGCCCGTGCAGCTATTCCTCAGCTTGGGCGTCTCGCACGACATGATCGTGAGAATACTAGAGACAGTCTTCGACACGCAGGACCACAGCTTCCGCGGGCCCGTACGCAACCGCATCATCGAAATCATCGCCTACGTCGTCAACGACTGGGTTGCCGAGGTCCGCCGCCGCGGAGGCGCCGGTAAGGGCGGGTCTATCGGACCGTCGGTGGGCGACCTCCTAGCTAGATGCGAGTCTGCCCTCCCGTCGCCGGGCCAGGGCTCCAACGCCGGCGGCGCGGACCTGGCGGACATTCGAAGAGTCCTCAGGACGTTGAGGAGGGAAGTGGCCGGTCTGGTGGAGCGTGTACCGACGGGCAGTCTTCGATTCATGTAAACTTGGCGTCTTTTCAAAGGGGTTTGTGAGGAGGAAAAAGCAAGGCCGTCTTGTTTTAAAGATTTTTTTTTTAAAACTCATCGTACTATCGCATGGTGTGGGCAATTGCTTGCCCGGCTCTATTGGTTGGATTACGGAATTGAAGCGATGGAAAGTCATTTCCTGATGATTCTTGATTTTCTGACGTGATGCTGTGGCCGTGTTGCTACTTTACCCTGAGCAGAGTGCCGACTGAAGCGTGGATATTTCAGATGGTAGATATCCGCCCCTTGGCAATCGATGATACTGAAGCATCATTCGTTCCTCCCACCTAGACAACAAGTCATAGTTCAATACGAGCTTTGTTAGGATAGATTCTGGAAGCACTCGTGGTCTGTGTGCATGGCCTTGGGGTGCGGTAGATACATTGGCGTCCATGACCTTGCCTTTATCCTCAGTCTGTTGGGTGCTTTGGCAAGGTTGAGGTGATGCTCACTGAGCAACGCCAACTCGTCATCAAAAATCCGCTGTACCCGCCTCGTACCCAGCCGAGTAAAAGATACATCGCCCACCACCCAACCCCCATCCAACGTGGCCTCGCCACCCCTGAACAAAGCAACGACACCACCTCCGGGGGAAACATTGATGCATCAACGAAACATGGTCCAGCTATCTCTCTCTTGCTAGCAATCCAGGGCCGTAGGAGAGCTACCTCATCGCGCAAGATGCTCGCGCCGCGCGTGGCCCTCGGCCTCGCCACGCTCGTCACCGCCAAGCAACACGTCCTAGATGGATTACCATCATATCACTACGGCGCCTCCATCCCTGTGGAATGCATGGACCGCAGCTCGTTTGTTTCCCTCATATTCAGATCCCGATTCCTCATCTAACGAAAAACGCAGACAAACAGGCGAACACATCGAGACAAAGGACCACGAGCTCCGCTGGATCCCCTTCCCCGTGTGCAACGAGACGTCGAAACCTCTCGAATTCTACTACGGCGTCGAAAGCGAGGTCAACTGCACGCTCGACGTGATATCCGACCCGTTCTTCCACCTGCTCGAATTCTACATACACAGCGACGCACCTTTGTCATGTCGACTACCGGCGCGGCCGGCACACGAGGTGCAAGTGGTGGGCGAGAAGCCGCCGGCGCAAGAGTACATCCCGCTTGTGTTCGCACTCGCGGGGACGCTGCAGCTGAGTCATATGCATATCAGCACGCATCTGAATGTGCTGCTGCATAGCGTGCCGAAGCATCATCAGAGGAGTCATGATAGCGGCGTGCTGGACTCGGGAGTGGCGTATAGCACGAGCCCGCTCGCGGGGGAGAAGGGCAGGGCGAGGGTGATTCCCGGCGAGTCGTTGCCCTTGACCTTGTCCGTGCGGTGGTTCCCGACGGCGGCGCTGCCCAAGACGGAGGGCAAGGTGGAGTGGAATGGCCTGGGCGGCCATGTGTATCCGAGCACCGTGTTTTATAGCCTTGTTGCGTTTGTGGCGGGCGTCTTGCTCGCGGGCATGTATACCCTGGGCGTGGTGCTGCCCAAGAGGTTGAAGGCGAGGTCTATGGGTGGTGCGACGCCGTTGGGCTACGGGCTCGGCGGGAAAAAGGTCGGTAATGGATGGGGGTATTCTAAGAGGATAGACTAGATGATGGTGTATGTGTACATGATGTGAACTGCTGCGCCTGGATCAAGGGTATGAAGAGCAAGCTGATACGAGACATTGTATTCTGAAGGCGTAGATGTCTATATATGCCTATCCAAGATGAAGTCTGAGGCTTCTTTATCATATATGACGACGTTCATGAAGCCTTGGGCTTTGCAACAGGTCCCCGTACACGAGGCAGCAATCTCATGTACATGTCTACAGCCATGACAGCAGCTAACGATACAAATTAGCTTTGCTTTCGCAAATTCTCCGACACGGAGAGAGCAAGAGTAGCACTTACGAATGACCAAGTAAGGCAGATAGCTACCGTACAACAGCTTCGACCTGTACGGTTCCGGCAGGCGATGCGGCGCCATCATCCAGATTTCCACACAGCAGACAAACGCGCCCATGGCCGTAAAACAGCCATACGCCAAGCCCGCCAGCTCCGTCGTCCCCCTGGTCCCCTTGCCGCGACACCCAAGCGCGAAGACGAGGTACAGCGTGAGGGGCAGCTGCACGAGGCCTTCGAAAATCACAAAGCCCTCGAACCAAGGACCCGGGGGCGAGGTGGTAGAGAAGAAGGGGTCACGGTAGTGCTCAAGATACAGCTGCTGGATGGGTGCGAGCTTGCTGGATATCGCGACTGGGTAGAAGGTGGCCAAGTCGAGACCTGAACTCTTTCGTTAGATGTGCGAGGGCATGGGGAGGTGGTTTGCGGGATCGGCTTACATAGCATGCCAACCAGCTGGATCGCGACAATGGCAAAGTAGACCCAGTCGCGGATGGGCTTCTGAGACGCCATGGTCTTGGAGGCTGTCTTTCTTGAACGGGCTTGTGTGGGAAATGACTTTGGAGTTGACAGCTGTCAGTGGTTGGGGAAGGCGAGAATATTCACCAGAGCAGTTGGGCGTGGCGGCTTACTGAGGACCCCTGCTCAGAGCCACGGCTATTGGAAGCGAGGGCGACATGACCGCGTCTCTCTCATGCTCACCGTCGTTTCATCAGACGAGCGACGTGACATTCACAGCAGCTGAACTGCCGTTGACGGCTTCTGCTCACGGTACAGTCTGTATGACTCTCTTGTTTGCGTATATTACATCATGAGGTGCCTTCCCGTTGCGGCCGTTACCGACAGTTCTTGCAGCTGTTGGGAAGGCACCTCTCACGCACCAGCCATGCTTGTCATTCGCATCCACCGTTTCATCTCGAGCAAACCGTGATTGTTTGTTGATGATGTGCGATGCACTTGATCAACAATGTCGCTGCTAGGCATCCATTTCACAGCCGAGTTTTTCGTCATCGGCTCTGCCATCAGCGCTGAAGCTTTTAAGGCTTCCATGGCCCCCGATCGTCAACCTGTGATCATCAACTCTAAACCCTCATGACGGCCACACGAAGCGCCCCAGCATGTCCACGTATTATTTTCTTCGCTCTGCCGCGAAAAAGGGAGACACGAATCAGATTCGAAGGCTTCTCAACGAAGACGTGCAAGCATTCTACCTGTTCGACGAGTGGCGGCGTAATGTCTATCACTGGCTAGCGGAAGCACCCGAGACGGACGCGGTTCAGGATCTCATTCGCTTTCTCTATTACGATGTTGGCATCAAAGTGGTCCTCGACGTCAACGAGAATTGTCCCTCATTAGATGCCATTGAAATCTTTGGTCACCTCCGGACGGGCCTCACTTTTATCGAAAACCACATGAACTTCAACATCCCCACAGTCGATAGTCATTTGCAGTCTCTTCACTATTGCTTGTTGGGGACTGATCAGGCCTCTATTCGGAAGCGGCTGGTATCCCACCTCGTACCAAAATTTGCGCAGCAAGATGGGGACCTGGATGTTCCTCCCGGACCCGATTTTATTTGGCATGAACAGGACTTGATCCAGTCCTCTAAGCCAGGCGACAGTTTTTTTTCCCCCGACGAGTCCGTCGATTACGTTCGCCAGGGCTCGCCGCTCTTTTTCGCTGCGGCGTATGCCAAAAACCTGGATTGCATGAGGATCCTCCTCGACGCTGGAGCCGACGTCAACAGATGGGTCTTCAAAGTGAAATACAACCCCGAAGACGACGATGAATCCTCAGAAGAGTACAATGAATATCCGGACGAGTACGGCGAATGCTCAGAAGAGTACGGCGAATACCTAGAAGAGTATGCCGAATACCTAGAAGAGTACGGCGAATACCCAGACGAGTACGACGGATACTCGGAAGATGACGATGAATCCTCAGAAAAGGACGATGAATTTGAGGAACTCGTGTCCTTGGGTGAGGAGTCGATGCTCTCTGGTATTTTCCAGCACGAGTGGAGCGGGAGTTCACCCACCGCGGACCAAGTACGGGACATTGGCGAACGTGTTGCCTTGCTGCTACATCATGGCTTGGATCTAGACGACTTGGGCCTAGACGAGCCTGGGCTGCATCCCCTCGAGATTGCGCTCCAGGCCATGATTGAAGACGATGAGCCCGCGTTATTGACGCTTTTACTGACGCATGCTTCGATTGAGAATATCGGGGTTTGGACGATGAGGGTATTCCTGCAAAATGCCATTGATGAGTATGAATACAAGAGACAACATGGGTACCTATATGACGCTTACGAAAAGCTCAACACCTGGAAAGCTTGCCGCATGCTCCTGGCGTGGATGCGGCAGCATTCTTGGAACCCAATAATGGAGCGCGAGCTGAAGAAGAAGATTGCCCAGATGGATTCCATTTAGCCTTTCCGTCGCCAGAAACAGTTCTTGTGCGCTATATCGAATCGCCCTGTACAAGTAGACGACACAGCACCAAGTCACCCTGCTCTCCTCGGATCCACACGCAGACCATAATGGCATGATGGACTCCACGGCGGACGTTTCCAGAGCCCGACGCCCGTGGTATCCAACGCTGCCAGGAAGAATTTGAGGAGGATACAGAGCTGCATCTATCTCGAAGGCGGAGGCAGAGAAAGATGGCAATCAAGCGGCATGTACTCCCGTGTTTGGACTCCGAGATACCTACCTGTACGAACACAAATGAAACCTGTCAAGATAGAATACTTGTACAATCCATAGCAACACGCACTCTACTGAAAAACCTGGAAGTTCTCCATGTGAACATATGTACAAGCCTTGAACACCAACCCCTGTCCACGATAACGTGGCTTACTCACAAACAATCTCCCCAGCGCGAAAACGTGCCCGAACCAGGATTCTTGCAGCGGCTCGCCCCGTGCTGACTGACAGCTTTGACACTGCCCGTCTTGCCGAGCTTCGAGCGCTGGCATGCTTCGCCTCGGAACATTACTCATAACCAGACCCTTGGGACTCCGTGCTTTTTGATGATATGATCAAGCATGGGCGAAAATAGCCTCAAGGGACAGGGATCGGGATACATACAAGGCGGTTGGGCTCAGAGCTTGTTATCCCACTGGTATATACTCGGCGCGCCCACTCTAAGCGAGCCCGATTCAATCCCGTGGTCGCGCCTCGCTTCGAGGTCACAGATATTCACTGCCCGCTCGTTCTTGAGCAAGTTGACCCACTCATCTCTATAGAAGAAGTTAAACCACTCGTTCTTATAAGAAGCTTGCTTATAAACTCCGTTTCATCCTCGTCAATATACTAGTTTAGAAGCCCTTTGTTGCCATGCATCTTCCTCTTTTTACAACCCCAAACAATGCCTGCATTTCATCGTCTATTTTGCTTCCTCCGCTTCCTCACCTGTCAATGCTGGCCGTGGTCAAGGCACGAACTTGCACGGAGGGAATATCGACATCGCCAAGCTGCGGGTGCTCACGCGTTATGAAACCGGATCCCACTCGGCAATGCTTTATAATCCCGGACTCACGGCTCCGTCGTCACATGAGGAAGAGTGTTTGAGACAAGATTGAAGAAATTCTGGTTTTTGGTATTACTCATTATGTATGCCCCAAAAAGTGTGTGTTTTTGTTTTCCCAGTCCCCCGTTCTTTGGGTATGCAAAAAAGAAAAGAGAACGCCTTTGTCCCGGAAGAGACGATGACCACCTGATAAAAAAAAAGACGCCGGTTATGCAACGCCAGATCCAAGGGAAAATGCCCGAGCATATGATGATAAGATACAAAATGAAATCTGATGAGGTGGTACAGACAGGAAAAAGAAGCTGATGATGAATGATTCACAGCAATGAAATACAGAAGATAGCGGGTTTAGCTATCCCAGATGGCGCCGTAGGCGGGGACGCCGCGGGTCTCGAGGCCATAGACGATCTTCTTGGTGATTTTCTCGTTGGCAATGATGATGACGGCTTCGGCGCCGAATTCCTGCACCATGTTGTAACCCATGCGCACGAGGTCGGGGCGGCCGTGGATCTTGGTGTCGTGGATGAGGGCGTCGGGGATGTTCTTGTGGATGGTGTCGAGGACGGTTTTCCCGAAAGTCTGCTCCGGCTTGGGGGTCGACCAGATGAGTTTGGTCGGACAGCTGGGCTGCTGGATGTGGCCGAGCATGGGGCCGATGCCGGATCCCGTGGCGATGAGGACGACGCGGTTGAAAAGCGTGGCGATGCGCATGACGCCGCAAGCCGGGAGGCCTCGGACCCAGATCTTGTCGGGGGGGTTTTGGATGGCCGACTTGGTCCAGTCGCCGGCGTTGGAGACGACGAGCGAGTAGCCGGGGCGTGCGGCCAGGGCGGATGGCTGGGGAGCAGGAATCGTGGCGAAGGAGTGCCATTCCAGCAGCGGCCGGCGGGAGAGACGGGTGAAGCTGCCGTTGACGGGGACGGTGTAGTCGAAGGAGAGCACGACGGCGTGGTCCGACAGAGGCAACACGCTGACGGGGACCTTGCGCAGGAACACCCAGGATGAGGCGATGCTGCACGTCGCCACGCCGAGCAACCAGAACGCAGGGTTCTTGACGAGAGCGAGGCCGACGTCCTTGCCCGCGGGCGTGGAGTCGTATACGGACAGGATGGTGCGAACCCAGAAAAGAGCGAGGGCGGTCCAGCCGAGGAAACGATGCAGGCACTCGAAATGGTTGTGATAGCGTTTACGGAAAGTCGGGTACGCGAAGCCGACCATGCTGCAGAGCAGACCGCACAGCAGCCAGGAGACGACAATGGTGGCGAGGGAGTCGATTCTCGTCCTGACGTCGACGTAGGCGATGGTGGATCGGATGGTCGATGCAAGGAGCCATGCTGTGGCGCAAATACCCGCCCCGGAGTGGATGCCGCCGAGGTGATAGATTTTGGCGCATCGCTTGCGAATCCACAACGGGGCCGCCTTGGGCACCGAGCATGTCAGCGTGTAGAGGACGTTGATGACGGCATCCTGGCGGATGAGCACGCCCGTGACGAGGTTGGCGGCCGTCAGGATGGCGAGCCACTCGGGACCGGATTTCAGGAGGAGGATGGCGACGAGGGCACCGACGTTGATGAGTCCCACGAGGCTGAAGAGGAACCGATAGACGATGGCGACGCGGAAGCGCAGCCCACGGAACGGTCGCGCGTACTTCTTGTCGGGGAGGTCCTGGGTGAGATCGATCTTCTCGGCCACAGCCAAGGTTTCGCCTGACGAGACCGATCGGGAGTCGACCAAGGTGCCCTGATCGCTGAGGGGCGAGCGAGGAACCTTTTCCAGCTCTCCTGCTACTGGCTTGTGGGCCAAGACAGGCGTAGCCGGCGTCACCGCCATGAGACGCAGTTTCGTCTTGTCAATCTTGCCATTGGCCGTGGTGGGAAAGTGTTCCATCTGATGGACCACGGCCGGAATGGCGTAATACGGCTGGAGCTTGCGCGTATGATCCAGGATGACCGCGGCATCTTGGCCCATGGGCGTCGTGAAGGCGTGTAACTCGTCGTTTACGAGCATGACGGCCGCCCGCGTCACGCCGGGAGCCGACGCCAGCGAGGACGAGACGCCATCGAGTTCGACGCGGAATCCCTAATCCACCACCAAAGTCAGAATAATTGAAAAAGAATTTCACATCTCGAAAAAAAAAAACAAATGGTCCAGATGGTGCTAATTCCCAGTCTAAGTCTTTCCCCGTCGTCTTGGCCCCCCCCCTCGCATTTTTTGCCCTCCCTCTTGATCTCCCCGGGAAAAATATGAATCATGCTTAGGTGAGACGGCCCCAGCGGGTAGTGCCACCAATTCGTAGACTCCATTCTCGGGGAGAGCAGCAGCAAGTTTGGAGAGAAGCTGACAAAAACGAGAAAAAGGGCCAAAAAATGAAAAAGTCAAATAACGGGGCAAGGCAGAAAGAATAGCGTACCTTGACTTTGACTTGGTCGTCGCAGCGGCCGAGGATTTCAATGTTGCCGTCTGGGCGCCACTGGCCGAGATCGCCTGTGCGGTACATGTACGATCTGGTAAGACATGCGATTAATTAGCCCGCATTCGTAAACATGGACAAGACTCGTCACCTTTTTTCGCCCTCACCCCCGAAAAGGTGACGACGAAAAAGGCAAAGGCCGGCCAGTCGGAAGCGCTTCCCGGGGTCTTACCCATCATTGGCAAACGGGTCGGGAATGTAGACCTCCTTTGTCTTGGACCTGAGACCGACGTAGCCTCGAGAGACGCCGCGGCCCCCTGCCCACATCACCCCCGTCACCCCCACGGGCACAGGCAGCCCGAAGTTGTCGAGGATATAAACCGAATTGTTGGGTGTCGGCCGGCCAATGGACACGCGCTCGCCGACAACATGCCTCGACATGGTGTTGACAATAGTCGTCTCCGTCGGCCCGCAGCAATTCCAGTACGTCGTCTTGGACGCCCACAGGTCGGCCAGCGCCTGCGTCGTAGGCTCGCCTGCCGTCGCCACCGTCTTGATTCGAGGGTATTGCGAAGGTCGATACTTGGACAGGATGGTGGGGGTGCAAATCAAGACATCAATCTGCATAGCAGAGACCGTTCGTCAGCATTCAATAATTCCTTTTCCCAAGAGAAATAGACACTTCCGCGGGCCACTTCCGGTAGAGAAGGGAGGCTTTCGGGGGAGGGGGAGGGATAGTGGTTCCCTATGGAGAAACATGTTTGGAATTTTTGCCTGTGTATACTCACGTCCTTGATGGTCGACTCCCATTTGGAACCACGAATGACAAGTGTGCCGCCGTTGCACAGGCAGGCAAATATTTCCCACGCAGCTAACCGTCTCGCCGTTAGCAATTCATCGCTTTTTCAAATCGTCCCCGAGCGGAGACGCGGGATGAGCACATACCCATATCGAAGCTGATGTTGAGGACCTGGCCCACGCGTGTTCCAGGCCGGATGCCCAGCCTGCCGGGGGAGAGGCACACCAGGTTCGCCACGTTTTTATGTGTCACATCCACACCCTTGGGCTTGCCCGTTGTTCCTATTACCCCAGAAAACGCATCAGTATCGGGCACAACTGTGTGACTTCGTCTGACGGCCGACTCACCAGACGTGTAGATCACGTAGCTGCCCGCATTGGGTGTTGCCAGGTCTATGCGGTGACCGAAGGAGAGGTTGAGTGAGAGGTCGAGAGGGATGGCGGCCATGGCGTCGTCAACCACAAGTAGGGTTGACTCGGGACACAAGTGCCTCATGCGGTGTTTTGTGGTTGAGAGACATAGAACGACCGACCCGGACGGGCCGGCTGATTGTGACACGACATGACGGATCGTGGAGTCGGGCACGACACCGCCGTCAAGAGGAACGTATTGGGCACCGCACGAGAGGATGGCCCAGATGCCGACAACCATCTCGAGTCCCCGCTTGACGACAAGAGGGACTCTTTGACGGGGTCGTACACCCATCTGCCATAGTTGTGAGGCCAGCGCTTGCGCATGGCAGGCCAGTTCACGATAGCTGAGATCCCTCGATGGACCGTCTGACAAGTCGTGGATGGCTGTGCTGGTGGGAAAGGAGGTGGCATGGTGGTAGAAGGCAGCGGTGAGAGTGGGAAAGGGGCACTCGACTGCTTTGCCGTGAGCAAACGAGGCCACACCGGCGGGCAGACCGCCGTGCTGCGATGCCATCGTCGTCCTAGAGTCGTCGGACATTCTGACGACAAAGGATTGTTATATCTTGGAAGAGGATAAGAGGAGCATGGATGGTTAAGTAGATGAGGAGGAAGACGACGAAGGACGCTGAACCTTGAACATACTAGCGGCCAACCTTGAAACGGCGGTGCCTTATATAGTTATGTCCACAGACGAACCTGTTGGCCCTCAAGGACGCGGCCACGACCTTCCCGTCTGGGGCCATCTAGTCTACTCAGGACGTGGGCTTCCCGGGCAACCCTTGACGGGATGGGGTCTGTAGAGAGATGCCACCGGGGGTGGTGGACGGAGCACAAGCACCAGCACCAGCACCGGCGAGAGAGGAGAGGGGGGCGTTTGGGGCGATATCACACCACACCCCAAGGTAGGCTTGGAGGAGTAGCTGGGGTCCGGCTCCACGTCAGTGGCAGTCTTCTGGAATTGGCACCGTTAAACGCCTGTCTAGGCCCCGACGATGTGTCTAGACCGGGAAGCACACGTTTATGTCCGTGACAAGTACCGATCGGGGCGTGGTCCCAGAAAAAGAAAACGAGGTGAGGCGATATAGGGCGGCGGATGTGGATATGGATGGCGTGCAGCATCGACACGAAGACAATGGACGCCATATGATGCCTCACGTAGCGTCCGCATTCCGCGCCGAGAGGCCAAGGGAGCCAGCAAGGTGCCCCGGCCAGGTATTGACCCACGTCTTGCATTTTACGAGATCCATGACGAGCTGCGTCAAAAGAGGAAAAAAAAATGTGACAAAAGATGAGAGAGCGAGAGGGCGAGAGAGCGAGAGTCTTGGCCGGGCGTCGGTATCCAGAATGCAGCGATGGACATTGGCCCAAGCGGCCGAGAGGACCGAGCTCCCCGGAATGAGGACGGTAGCCGTAGGCGACTGCCTGCCTGTGCTAGAGGCCGCTTGGTTTGGCCCCAGAAGCGTGGTTCTAGCAGCCGGATGGCTTGCCAAGCAGACCCTCAACCAGCCAAAATGGGAATAAATCCAGCTGTCTCCGACTCGTACCCATCAGTTTACGGCCTACGTACCAGTGACGGCTCGTCAACTCTCTTTCTCTCCACTCCAAACCCGCGAGGTAGGCGCAAGAGAGGAATGCCGTGAATGAGTGCGGAGCGGCACAGAAAGCGGCGCCATACAGACAACGGCACCTCCGCCGCGTCTCCGGGGCCGAGAAGGGAAAGGAAGACGAAGAAGGAAAAAAAAAGAATGGACAGGGCCAAAGACACAGGCGCAGGGCAAGGCCAGGCAGGCACAGGCAAGGCAGAGCCGGCTGAAGGGGTGGCGAGCGGCAGGGATCTGCCAGATACGCGCTGGGCTGGCCGGAAGGCGTCAAGCGCATTCGTTTGTTCCCATCAGGCAGCGTCACCGACCGAGACAAGTTTGGGGCCAAGTTTGCATCATTGACGAGGAAAAGCATGAGAGACAAGAAGCGAAGGAGTACGAAGTGCAGATAGAAGAACAAGAAGACCGGTCATGGCCAATGGAGCGGGGCGGCAACAAGATGGACAGGGGGAAGGAAGCAAGAACAGGGCAAGGGAAGGGGCGTGCACGGAGAGGCTCGGCCAAAATGGGAAACATGTTGGCCAATGCAGGAAGCAGCGAAAAGACACCGGACAGACTTGACATCATCGTACGTACTAGAAGCGATACTAGAAGTAAGACTTTGCAGTCCGTGTATGTTCAGGTTTGCCGTATTAGCAGGGTAGTATGTAGTATATACTAGCAGTAGTTGACATATGTATAGACATAAGGTAGTAGTACATACATCCTACATGATACGATGCAGTCAGTGGAAGGAAGGCACGTCGCCTTCTGTTGCAGAGACAAGAGACATGACGACGATACCGATTGGCTCACATGCCACTCTGGGGGCAAGTGGCTTTTGCATGATGGACGACGCCCCTTGGACCACGGCTCTTCCTTCCCTTTCCTTCCCTTCCACCTTCTACAGGTATTACAACAAGTATGTAATACTACCCTCTCGTCGCTTTACCGCCCGTTGTTTTGGCCTTCCATCATGTTCCATGGGCCAAAAAGTTGACAGGTCTCTCTCTGCCCTGACAGCAGTCTCACCACTCTTGTTGGACAAAGGTGGAACAATGTGTAGACACTGGCACTAAACACGCAACCTCACACGCAACGAACGACAGTTCCTGAATCCAACGCAACCCAATGCACACAGCAGACACATGCACAAGTCAGAACACACGCGCTCTCACGCGCCCACACCCTCCCTTGCGCGGATGCCACACGCCCCCCCCCCCCCCCCAGTTTCCCATGTCGATCTAAGGCCAGTAGCGCGGGCTTCTTCAGTGGACAAAAGAGACTAAGATCGCGGCTACAAGTTCGTTAGGACCACACAGCAACCACTAGTCCAGAGACGATCCATCGTGCCGGTTCCACGCATCTGACGGAGCACGTATTATGTATACGCCGTGACGCCGTACATACTGACTTACTCGTTCGCACCGCTAGACGCCTTACGTGCAGTCGCGCTGGCGATCCGCGGCAGATCCCCTTTGTTCCCCACGTCGATGGCGGCGGCGGCCCATATGACTGAACTGCTTTGCCCTGTGGAGCGATATAATATTCCGACTTAATATGACCGGCAACTGCTCGGGCTTGGCTTGCTAATCTATCGAGTGGAACTGGGGATGGTGGTACACGGCAATGCCCCATCGACCCCAGTAGCAGCATGATGTGTGTTTTTCTCTACAAGTATTACTGTATTATACGGAGACGGGGTGCCTGTTCCCTTGAATGTTCCTTTTTTCGCAACGACTCGACTTACATACCAACTCTTTTTCTCACGGCCCCCCCTTGTCCGCCACCGTCATGCTTCGGACGGTCTCGCGAGCACGCATGTTTCGACCCCGGGGCACCATCCGATGAGACCGCAAAGTTGGCGCCGAGGGGGTTTGCTCGTGTTCTTGGCGAGTGCGACGACTGGAGACTGGCTGGACCCTATGCAGTGGCTTTGCCACCTTGCCTTTAGCTTCAGCGCCCTACCCCGTGTCGGGATGTTTATCCGGATCGTTGCGTGCGGCTGTTGTCAAGCCACGAAATCCTCTTTGGCTATCTGAACGCAGGAAGTCCGAACTGCGGCCGGTGCCAGTTTTCGCAAAGCCTTTGACTGCGCAACTTGTTACCTAACCATAGTGCCAAAGTACCATCCGACGGCACGGCGGATACCTTTGCGATTAGTCACGGTAGTACTCGCGCTGGCTGTACCGCCCCCCGTGTACAGTAAGTACCGTGCCTAGTAAACCCCACCCCTTTTCATACCATACCTGTTGTATTACCTGCGGCCGGCCGTGCGTGGTCAGTGAGATCGCGTCCGTCCTGGGGCTGTTGCTGCTGCTTGGCATGTTTCTGCCTCCGGGGTGCCCTTTGTTGGGCGATTGCTTGCTGCCTTGACTCATATCTTTTTTCTTGTTTTGGATCGTTGTCTGATACACTCTACTCGACTCTTGTCGTCTCTTTTTCATTTCTTTTTTTCTTATTCGCTTCCCCGTGAGTCTACGTCTCTTTCTGAGTCTCGTGGATGCTTGCTACCCTCTCCACCCGCCGCCGCCCTTGATAGTTCCTTGACATATCGTTTGCGACGTATTCCCTCTTCCTCCGGGGCGGCATCGGGAAGTTGATCGAGACAGGGGTACTTGTCATATCTGCTTCGGCCTTTCCCTCCCGGTGGCGTGTCAACGAGATATTATTCCCTGATTCCATGGCTGGTTTCAACGCCTGGAATTTGCTTATCCATTATTCCTATTCCTCTTTCTCGTGTGGGAAAAAAAAAAGCCACACCCTCGTCTTGTCTGCTTGCCCCTTTGTTATGCCGTGTTCATGACAGCTCTTTTTTTCTTGAACCGAGCCTTTCGGCGTCATCTCCTCTGTGTCAAAAACAAAAAGTCCGCCCTTCTCATTGACCCGTCATCCACCCCCATCCCATCCCTAGAGCAGTTCGGGGATGTGCCCCGGCTCAGCCGGGTTGATCAAGATGTGGTTCTCTTTCACGCTCACCTGAACCTGAGCGGATGGATCATCATCTCATCTCGGTGGAATGGGGAAAAACAAGTGCTGAGCATGACACGGCGCGCGGGGATAGTCGGCTTGCTTGTTTGCTTGCTTGCTTGTTGCTTGGTAAACCTGACGTAAACGAGCTTCCCTGCTCGGTCAGGTATACAAGCTGCCCAGCTTGTAAGCGAGAATCCCTCCCCCTGTTCGGATCGGAGAGCTTATCACGACCTCACCCGTATGTACATGCCGATGGGGGCAAGGGGTACGTGCACATGGGATTTCTACGTGCATGAGAAACAATGGCCCCCTTCTGCATTCTGTTCTGCTGCGGTTTGAGGCCACATACATAGATGCAGAGACAGACATATGTAAGGTACATGCGTGCGCGCATGCATTTCGCCCTACGGGGGTAGCACTGTAGCACCCCGTCCAGACACAATCGCACAAAATGTCTTATCGTCGCCCACGCTATATCGCCGCCTCCCTTCCCTCCCCCGGAGCTCAGCCTAAACATGCCGTCGTTGATGCTCTCCCACCCCCATGTTCAATGTTCCCCTTTTTTTTTTCGCCTGCTCCGCCGCCGGTTCCAAGACTCCGGCACGTAGTGGAACCACGGCAACCGAAAGGACCTTTTTTTTTTCTCTCTTACCCCATATGTTTAGGGTCTTGGTATCAGCGGCGGATGACCTGTCGGATTGAACGTGATACACGCGCAACGGGGACACCGGGGAAGGGGACCCTTTCAACTTCCTCTCTCGACTACACCATCTCATCCTGACGGGAATACTACCTCGCACGTCGTCGGCTGCCTGATCCTTTTCGTGGCTTTTGCTTTCCCCTTTTTTTCTTCTTATCCTCTCTTTACTTGAGCTGATGGTCACGATCTCCCCCCCCTTTCCTTCCCTTCGTCTTCCCCGTCATCTCTCATTGCGAAGCTGCAAATCGGACAACTCACACCAAGCCGCCATGGATCATCCTCCTCTCATCGCCACCACCACCACCACCACTACCACCACCACCGTATCAACGTCCTCCGGTGGTCTCGTGCAAGTCACGTCACCCGCCCCGGGGATCCGACTCATCACTTTGGACCGTCCGGCCAAGCGCAACGCCCTCTCGCGGCCGCTCATTGCCGAGCTGCTCGTCGCGCTCGCGGACGCATCCAATGACACGGCGGTACGGGCCATCGTCCTCACGGGCAATGGAAGCTTCTTCTCAGGTACGCCACCTCGTGTCGACGTTGCACGGCCGTCGGTTCACCCTGCCGTCGGCACTGTCATGGGGAGGTGGGGAAGGGCTTTTTCGAGTCGGTCTTTGGCGGTTATTCAGCCGGCTCGCCTTTTCCCCCCGGTCTACCCCCGGCCTTTCCGCTTCAGATCGGGCGAGATCGACTGGGCACAATGGCACATCTTCTTTGTCTTTTTTCCCTTGCGTCGAAAATTTGGTCCGCGTCTCTTACACTAACCTCTTCTTCGTGGACTCCTAGCTGGCGCCGATCTGAAGGATATCGCTGTTCTCGACTCGGCTGGCGCCCGGGCTTGTCGCTACCTCCAAGACCTTTGTGTTGGCATGGCAGCTGTTCGTAAACCACTAGTGGCCGCCGTCAATGGACCAGCAGTGAGTCTTTCTCGCGTCTTTTGCCACGAAAAAAACACATAGTCACTTCAGCCACGCAGCCCGGTTGCTTTTCTTGCTGTCGTTTTTTATGTCAGCCCTCCACGTCTAGCAACGACTGCAGCCCCGCCCCAGGGGAGAGGGGAGGTGGAGAGGCTCAACCTCGTTGGTCCGCAAAACACCAGGGTTTGGCTGACCATGTGCTTCAGCTCGGTGGTGGTTTTGAGCTTGCTCTCATGGTACGTCGTCGCGTACTTCTCCTTCAGGGATCTCTGGCCAATCCTATGTCGCGCATTCCCTCCCCTTTGTTCTCGCCCCCTGGCTTAGGACCGTGGGGGTTGCGCGGCGACTAGTCATGATCCCCAAGACTTACTGATCGACAGTGCGATCTTATCTTCTCTTCCGACTCGGCTTACTTTGCCCTCCCGGAAACCAGACGTGGCCTGATCCCCGGAGCCGGGGGCACCCAGAGACTCACAGCGGCTGTGGGCAAGTTCCGAGTAAGCGCGGCCAGAGTCGTTGCCCCGGTGAATGTCGGTTCATGCAGACGACACTTCGGTTATTGACTGGTTTTGTTTTTTGCGCAGGCCATGCGTACCGTCCTGGCGGGCAAGCCAATCACGAGCAGTGAGGCTCTCGCCTGGGGTCTGGTATGTGAGATGACGGAGGAAAGCGTCCTCGTCCAGCACACCATTGACTCGGCCGCTGCCATGGTCCGAGAGGCCGGCCCTGAAGCTCTCCAATTGGCCAAGGAGGCCATCTGCCGAGGTGGGTTTGTCGACCGTCCCCGACCAGGAAGTTGAATCCTTCGCGCTGTCACTCCGGACCCCTCATTCGTCCATTTACGACGCTGAAGAGCTGGTGGACAAAATAAGTGGTGTGGCTTTCGCTGCTACCAAGTTTTGTGTCTGGCACCCTAGGGGCCGAGTGGTCCATCCCCCCTCCCCCTCCACCCCCCTCATTTCCACCAAACCTTTTCAGCCCTAAGTTGTTGGTCACCGCGAAACTCCCTCGAACCCCGTTCCTAGTAGGACGGACCTTTTTTACTAAGCAACATTGTTACAGCCGACGACCTCGGTCGAGATGATGGGTTCGAGAGGACCCTCTACTACACGACATTTGGTACCGAGGAGAAGCGGCTGGGCGTGGATGAGTTTCTCGCAAAGCGCGGGAGGTGAAGAGCGCCACCGGCAGCGGCAACAGGGCATCGGCAACGGAAGCGCCGCTGAGCATGATCGGCTCTTACCTGCCGGCATATTGCATTTTTTACAGGGGGGATCATGCCGGTGGCAGACGATCTATGCGGTACAAGTAGGCACCTTGAAGGTCAAGTGATGTGATGGGGGGGGGGGAGCTCGCAGGAACCGGGGGACTGGTTTTTTGGGGCCTCACAGCGCTGCGAGGCGCGGCGGGGTTCGCATCATAGGGGGCCAAAATGGGCGGTGGGCGATGTGCGAGCGGAGGTTCCAGGCGGCCCAGCTCCCCGGAACCAGGCCCCTGAAAGGCTGCGGACAGGCGAGGTGGTTGTACCTACACATACATATTTTACACACTGCATACATACATACTTACGTTACACATACATTCACATGCATACCTGCAGACACGCATGCTTCGTCCGTACATGTGATCCGATCTGTCGAACATGTGCCGATTCTGATAAGGTGTGCCCAATGGGAAAGTTGACAAGTGACAGTCACACAGGAACAACCAGGGGCGAGACCCGGATACCATGCTTCCAAGTCTGAAACATGGGCAAAAAGAATGGTGACGCGAAGCTCAATGCCATTGTGCTGCTTGGCCATGACGGCATCCGGGGGGAGAGGGGGGGGCAAGGCTCAAAATCATGGGACCCAAGGCGTATTCTTGGAATCGGCCTCGATCAACGCCACTGCAAGGACGAGGGTGCGCCCGCCAAGAAGGGGGAAGCCACCATTGCGCAACGGCAGGCAAAAGACATTCTGCTTGGTAATAATAATATTCAGCATCAGGCCACAATCCTTTCAAGATGAGAGATCCCCATCTAATAGCCTGTAACGCTGTATGTACGATGATGATGGACCGCAGAGTCATGGCTCCATCTCCGTGCAACTAACGCCCAACTACACGTAGCCGTTTATCCATTGTACCTATTCCAGAGCGTTCGTCCCCGCTGTCGCCCGTGCTCGTACAGACGTGCCACCCACTGCTCAAACTCACCTGTAGCATGGCGTCCGCGATCTCCGCTTTACCGCGGAATCGTCAACAGGTACCTACAGGATAGGTAAGGCCGGCCAGGCGTTCTATAGCCCGCCCCGGTCATAACCGTCCGGAGGGGGGTCGGCCGTCACGGACTTTGGGCTGCTCGTTAGGTATGAACCACACCACACACCATTTCCTTCACCCATCCTTTAAAGGACGCCCCGATAGCACACCGTACCGTCGATGGGGACCATCCTCACCGGCTTATTTTGTCACGTCAAAGGCATCGGCGTGCGAACCAACATACATACGCTGTTGGGGGCGAAGAGGGCTTGCGACGTGCGTCTTGCAAAACAAGGGGGGGGGGGGGGGTCGGCCCACGTGGTCTCGAACTGCACGATGATGGAACTGCAGATGCAGCACCACGACAGAAGCAGCTTGGCAGACACACGCAACAGGCACACACACGGAACCCTTTCTCGTACGATACGGAGGGTCCGGGAGGGTCACAGTCGACCGTTTGATGCGGCTCCGATTCAGCTATAGCCTATAGTACACCGATGCGTATAGGGCATACGTCAGCTGCAGGGTAAAACAACCTGATGCTCATCTTCCCCCACCACAGTCACCCAGATCCTCCCCGATGCGAGTCATGGTCTGACTTTCGTTCCCCATCGTCGTATAATCAAGCGACGCAACGCGACTATCATTTTTTTTTTCCCTCTACGCAAAACGGAGTGGGTATCAGGATCGATCAAAGAAAAGGAGAAAAGAAAAAAGAGAGAGCGATGCCAATGTTCGAGTTCTAGTTCCCAAAAAGACACAACGGCCGCCCCAGCGCCTCCGGAGGCTTCCGCGCGTGGACACGATTTCCCCATTCGGTGTTTCAAAGAGAGAGCAAAAAAACGCTTCGGTTACAAAAGACAGATAGACAAGACCTCCAAGACAAAGAGGAATGTGAGAAAGAAAAGTGGGCTTCTTCTTGACTTTCCATGCATGTATGTATTACAATATGAGATACTCATCCGAGCACACGGTCTCTCCGAGATGGGGGGCCCCAAGAATCTACAGACATGGGGGCCGATCTATCTTACACGGAACGATGACCCGAGCAATGTAAGGTTGAGGGGGGCGAAAAAGGAATTGCAGCTTTTGTATGTACATAATATATGCAAGTTTACAAGAAAAAACAAAAACAAAACAAACGAGCCCTTCCCTCCCCGGATGGGGGAAAGCAGACAATCGAAAAGGGCAATGTGAAGAAAAGGGAGGAGAAATTCAGGAACATGCATATGTACACTTACAGTATGTACTTACATGCAGCTTGAGATGGGTTGAAGCCCAAAACGAGCGACGGATTAGGAAGGGCGCTGCGTATCGACCCCAGCCTGTGTACATACAGAATGTACATACATACAGAACTATGGCTGCCTTGTACGAGCGAAGGATTCATACAGGCAACACTTTTTTTAAAAAACCTCGCCCGGTCGTCTTAGACAGGGTTTTTTCCATGGCTCACTCACACGAGATGTGACTGGTAACAGATGAGGAGAAAAAAGCCACGTTCGGGGCGTCACCCACGCTGGAATTTCACACCACGCCGCAAACGTGATGGGCAATGGGGGAGGAGATAGTACAGTAGTAGCAGTCGTAGTTAGTGGTAGTATGTAGTAGACATGGGCAAGAAAAATCAACCGGTGGTGCGAGGAGTCACTAAACAAGCTGGTGAGCTGCATGTACCAAAATCAGGTAGCTCGTGGTTTTAGGGGCGGGGGGGTGGAGGGATCCTCACTAAGGGAAGTTTTAAGTACTATACTCCGAATTCCGTACGGAATTGTTAGTGGCTTGCCTGTATCCATACATCCTGCAGGAGGATCAGGAGGGGGGTGTGTGCACATCAAAGGGGGCCGTTTTTGCTCCCTTCACCCCCTCTCTTCCTCCTCCCACACCCCCCTATTTTGCCAAGTCTTCAATGAACGTGATTGGTCCCTTGTCACTGTCTCAATCCCTGACCCTCCTCCTCTCGTTTCCTTCTTTCTCCAGCGTGTGGCTTGGCCCATATCGCGTTTGACACGTCAATTCACCTACGAAATGTGAAGAAATTCTTCGGGAATTGACATTCTTTCTTTCCCGTCCGGGGCGAGAAAAAGGGACATCAACGCAGAAGAAAAAAAAAAAATACTCAGCTCGACAAGAGCCGCCCCCCCCCCCCCCCCCATCCTCTAGCTGAAGCCATCCATGTTTTTCCCTCTTCGGCTTTTTGTTTTTTGCACACGCTCCACCCAGGGCGTTAAACTCCAGAGCCACGGCACACGGGATGGGCAAACTCTTTTCTTGGGGCCAGGCAGTGGGTAAACCGCTGCGGCGGGACTTGAACGGTTGTTGCCTGCTGTGTTCCCCGGGTCAGCTAGACAGGCCTACATGAATCTCATCTCGGTTTTGTGCCTGGTCATTGCGATATCTGATAGATAGCTTTTTACCAATCGCTAATCCCTTCCCACTCCTGGCCTTTGGGTAATTAGACAAAGTAAAGGGGAGCCAGGGGATATACAAAAAGGAGATGTTATGGAGAGAAAAGGGGGCCGCGTGTAGATGGAGCTCAATTTAGTCGTCAAGGGAGAGTATTAGACGGTTGGATAGCTCTCCTTCCTGCACTGCTTGCTTTCCATCCACCTGAGGACTTTGGGCTCTTTTGCTTGACATTTTGACGTGGGGTCACACATCTTGTTTACGAGTGTTCCTGCACCCAAGGTCATTCCATTGATGTTGTGGTACCATATTTGATAATGATCTGTGTGTTTTGTTCGACGACCTATATTCTTACCAACTTGATATACAGAATGGCTAACACCACGTGTAACAGGCCCCCTTCCATTTTGTACAAATTGGCAATGAAAGTCAAGAGTGAGCAAAAAAAGACATCATGTCAAATTATCGAACAGGGTTATTGCAAAACAGCCTATACACATTTTTGTTCTCACACGACGAGCATGCCATGATGCGCCTCGAGGAGCATCGTCCCCCAAGCCCCAGGACAACATGTTCTTGAGATGATCCCCCATCTCTCAAGCATCGATTTCATTTTATACATGGTCTACTTCCCTCCTGATTCAATACTGCTGGCCGAGTCGTACGACCGCCTTTCGCGGATAAACTTGGGCCACGTGTTGGTCAGAACGAGATACTTGATGCTCATCTCCGCATCATCAAAGACGCCTTCGCTGAACGCCTCGGGAATCTGGCCCGTGTACCGCACCGTCGTGGCCGCCTTCTGTCCCAGCCTGGGTCCGGCAAACGGCGTCGCAGGGTCGGGTGTCATGCGGTCGTCACCGCAGACGGTATGCGCAGCCCCTTCGAAGATGCATTGCAAGTTTTTGAAATCCTGCGACGACAGATTCACCTGGAACTCGGCGCTGTTCCCGCTGATGAAGTCGATGTAGATGCTGAGCGCGCTTTCGTAACACTCGCGCGAAAGGTTCTTGGGCCTCGTGAACTCCTTCTCCACCGGCGAGCCGCCTGTTGTCATCTTCGGGGCGACGATGTAGGCTGCGCGCCATTCACGGATACGCGTTAGGAAGGCAATGTTCTCGCCGGAGAAGTCGCGCAGCGCCGAGAACTCCTGCAGAGGTTCTGGGTTCTTGGCCAGTGTGTGTTCCAGCGCATCCATGGTCAGCACGCTGCTGCCGGCGCTGGTGCTCACTGATGCGGCTTTGGCTCGAACGGCGCCGATCCACGACATGGTGCCGGATACGCGTGACGAGCTGAGCGACTTGGTGGCTGCGTTGGCCGCGCCGTAGCTCTTCTGTCGAGATTCCCAGCGGGCGATGGAGTCGAGAGTCTCTTGGCAGAGGGTTCGTTGCTTGCGCGCTTCCCAGCAGGGGAGAAGGATGGTGAAGATTTCGAGCATCATGATCGATACGGCAATCCTGTGTTACGTGTCAACACATGCAGGGTCGCAAGTAACCCTTCAAGCTGTGACTTACCATTGTGGAGGGATAAAGTATTGATTGATGGGCGCCATTCCGGGGGCGTACAGCGCGACGAGCCACATGGGTGCAGCATGAAGACTATCAGAGTCAGTTTCCGACTGGTTTTGGGCAATGAGGTCTTCGCGTTGTAAACGACTTACCTGCAGAGGCAGCAAGCCATAGTTTGCATGCGCCAACCCTGGGTATCGCGAAGGCCTCGAGCCCGCCAAAGCACAACAGGGGCGACGATCCAGGCCCAAAAGATCTGCCAAAACACAGATGGCCACCTACGTGATCTCGCTGTCAGTTTTCATCGTGTGCTATCGAAGCTGGGACGTGTTCCTGTACGCACCATTCCCATCCGCGGCCCTGTTCCACCTTTTGCTCCATCATCGTGCCATGGACCTCTGTACCGGCGATCCCAAAGGAAGAGTGAAACTTGCGCGAGATGAGGAACATGAACATGATGAATAGGAACTGTCGTCTCGCGTTAGTTTCCTGGTACCGTTCGTCAGACCAGGGCCGCAGTCGCCATCACTTACATGAAGAACCATGCCCAAACCGACGAGAAGCAACACCTTTCTCGTATAGGTCAGTAGCTTCCACCTAACCACGAGGGCTTTGCGGATCCTCGGCTTGGTCGGATCCCAGCTTGAATCTGTCATTCTGTTGACGAACTTCTTTTGCCCGTTGGCGACGTAGAGGAATCGACTATTCGACGCATGGAACAGGGCGATTCCAAACGGTAACCAGATGCCCATGATCCAAAACTCGGCGACTTCGGGCATAAGAGGCCCGTACACGTACCCGGTGGTGACGCAAATCCAGTAGCAGTGCAACGTGGTAACGGCAGCAAAGGAGAGTGGCAGACCTCTTATGCGTAGAATGGGCATGTCTCGTTTGAGGTAGAGGAATACCATGCCGGAAGCGAGGACAAGAGTCCAGATGACGGCGAAGACGATCCAGAAGATGCCGACAGAGTCCAGCCGCAGCTCGGGCTTCATGTCGGCCGTTACGCCGAACTCGGACCCCATCGTCGCGGTCTGGGTTGGAATGTCGTCGGTACACTTTCTTCGATGGGATGGCTGCGCAACGGTTCGAAAAGTGTCCAAGAATCGAGCTGGGCCGGATAGAGCGAATAGTCGACTGTCGCAGTTGACAGAATGCCAATCGTCGGTATCTTACACGCGAGTGAGTCGAGATATGACGGGACTTGGGCAAGTCACAGGCACAAGACGACTCGCTTACACCGGGGTATCGTCAGCCGCAACAGAAGATCGATCGATCAAGGGCGGGATTCGGGTATGGGATTTTTAAAAACAAAAAGGAGAGAGGGAGAGAACCAAGACAAGATATAGGGACAAGCTCGCGAACCCGGTTTATTTAGCTGATCCAGGCCTCCGGGTGGCGACGCAGGGAAAGCGACGGGAATGGCACCACGGACGACAAGTCTAGAAGGATCAGACCCAAAGAAGAAATGAAATGATGGCACGGTCCCAGGGCAGGTTATTTCAGCAAAAGAAAGCAAAAAGGTTGCATATGATCTGATGGGCTCATTGGCATCACGATTCTGGTTGGCTTCCCCCGGGGTCCATCGTATGAGCAAGGGGGCAATGCAGGTCCAAGGCTTGCTGGCATCGATATGTATGTACGCGCATCTATTTCTCATAACGGAGACAACATGATGCAGAGGACGGGACGACAAGGCAAGGAGACTTTGTACATACAGCGGCGTGGCCCCCGATCAGCGATTTAGCATGGAACGGGACGAACACAGAAGGGTCAGCAACCTGCATTAACGAATGAGCAAGAGAGACACGCACCAGCCCATTGGGGCTCGAGATTGAACACGGGGCCTGGTGGGTGCTGGTTCATCTTATTCTTGATTCAGCTACTGTCAGACATCGAGCATCTCTCGGGACTGAAGCTCGGACTGGGGACGACGATGGGTCAGCGTTGTTCGCTCTTGGAGGCTGGGCTCCAGCATGTATGTAATTGGCAGATGGAGCACATTACCGACGGCGAGGTCCGAGGTGGCACTCGGACAGCCAAAGAGATGGAGAGAAGAAAATACATGACCTTGATGGGAAGATGCATGCTGCTGGTAGATCGTACGACAGGTACCACTCGAGTGACGATATAGAGGTCGTGGTACTTCGAATTGAAGTTACACCGCCTCTTGCAGCCCCGGGCAGTGCTTGCTTTGCAGGTGCCCCCGCAATGCGCCTTCCCGGCATCGTCTTGAGCATCGTGTATGTCAGAGCCTCGTCTAGCAGTTAACCCTTCAACCTCACCCTACTTTTCTCTTTGCCCACCAGAATATCTGCTTTTGCCTCATCCATAACCCGAGTCGAGAAGAACAGCAGGACAGAGACGTCCGCGGGCTCCCACTAACCAACGAACCCCCCACACATCATTCATGCCGAGCTAGCAAGCGTCACGTCAGCGGGCCGGATCCTGTAGCTCCCGTCACAGTCGCGCTCGGGGGCTGCAGCGAGCTGGCCAGCCCTTACCCAGACGTGCCAGACTTTGATGAGCCCTCCGTATGTACATACCGCCGAGACGCGCAAGGGTTCGGACCTGTGACCTGGCCTGTGATCGGCGCACCATGTCGGACTCGGCCACTGCCGACGTCACCAACCAACGAGACGTGACCGATCGCCGACCCGAAGCTTTGGCAGGTTGAGCAACCCTGTCCTCTCTATGCATCTGCGCACAGACAATCCGACCTTGAATGGGCTCGTGCGCTCGTTTGGTAGGTATTGAGGTGATGCCAATTCAAAATTGTTATTCTTGAGCTCCATGCACGAGCTCGTCGTCTACAGGACGCTATCCCTTTTCTCATCTGCAACCGTACATGAGCCGTCCGTCCCGCCCGCTCGGCTTCCTTTTTCTATCCCGCGTGCGCATGCGACAGCTACCTTTCCCGTGCGCCTCATGCACGACGGGGCAAGGATGCGTCGTCTCGAGTGAAGCGATCGTCGCTAGACTCGATTGTGTCTTGCGATGAAATTTATCTACGAATTCTGACTGGCGCAACTGACGGTCCAGCTCGTCCTCGACGTCCGGTCATCTTGCATTAGAGCAACCTGCCCTGCAGAGCCGAACATGAAGAACGACGTATGCATGCCCGTTGCGGGCGTCTGCAATCTCCATGTATGTACGCCTTCAAGTACGTTCCTGTGGGCGTTCGGAGCTTGACGAAAATTATACGAATCCGTCGCCATGGCTTCAACTAAATACTCAATGCGTATGAAGCATTCGAGCGTGGGGGGACATGTTGGGCATAGTGTGGTATACCCGGATGGCTGTCATTCAGACAAGACGGAGGACGCTACTGCATCGTCGAGCTCAGAAAAAGCAAATGCAGATGAATTGCGGTTATGACTGGATATGAAGCGGACATCATTTCCCTTCTCTGACCATCTTGTTTACATATGTACATACATACTAACCCCTGGCTGATCACAGGCAGCAGTCACGAAGCAGGCCAATGCGCAAAACCCAGTGGATTGACTTGTGCTCTCTGACGGGACGAATTGGGCACTGGCTCCAAGCTCCTGAAGTTCTGATGACCCTCCTTGCCAA